>CP139507.1:292189544-292290110 GCA_021014915.2 Artemisia tridentata subsp. tridentata | reverse complement strand
TGGGTCACTCTTTGTTCATCCTACCTCACGTTAAAACTCAAGCATTGTAAGGAAACATCAAAACTTTTCTAATCTTGTTGATTTCATGTTCATTTGATGTCTAATGATGTTACAAATTGTTAAATGTGTATATTTTGTTAAAATGAAAAAGCTAGGGCTTGTTATTTATTTATATAGTGCTCGACATTCTTGAAGTTTTTGTACAAATTAGAGTATTTTTTGCTTGTGTGGTAAATCTTGTTGTATATGGTACTAGTTTGATGATACAAATGTGATTAGTGTTAATTACGCGAGATTAAGTCAATATATACACTTTTATGAGTATATACATGAATCGGCCATAATAAAAATACAAAACTATTGGGGTTTTGAAAAACATAAAATTTTGGCTCAAGTGGTGAAATGGTGGAATTAATGCTTAAAAGTTTATTTTGAATAGCTTATTGAATAAGCAATAACTAGTTGTGTTTAGCTTATAAAAATATGGTTTTGGGTCATATGGTGCTATATGGGTCGAACCCATTAAATTTTGGTCATGTTTGACTTTCTAGCTTAACGGCTTATTTATAAGTGCTTAATTGATTTAATTAAAATTTGTTACGTAACTAATTTAACTAAAAAGGGCCTTGGACTTAAAACAATATTTTTGGGCTTTTGATGTGTTCGAATCAGTTGGGCCGAGCCCAACAAGAATTCGGTTACCTTTGACTTTTTGACCAAACACGATAACGAATGTGCTAAATTGATTTTTAGAAACGTGACGATATATATATTGTAACTAAAAAGGCTAAATAGTTTTGGACTAAAATTTGGACCATTGGGCTCATTTAATGATTTTCAGCCCAATGAGTATGTCGGGTGACAAAAATGAGTTTTGAAATATTTGTCGACCCACTATAAATATTTTACTTAACGATACGATATATATATATAATTAAAACTAGTTTGGACTTGTTTTGAGACGCGTTAGTCTCATAAAGGGAATAAATGAAATTTTGACCAAATCCTTATAAATGTTGACTTTTGTTGACTTTTGAAGGTATATTGACTAAATGTTGACTTTGTATCGAAATCTATTATTAATAATTAAACGTGACGATAACGATAGTTATAACGATAACACATGAGAAAATGTAAACGTTTGAATAAACGAATGGGTCATGCCCAAAATTTCCAAAAATTCCAACACTTAGAGTATTTTGATAAAAATACTTACACTTGTTTAATTTTCTAAATACTTAACAATTATTCCAAATTTCTTATAATTAAAATTATATTATAAATAATATACAATATTTATAATATAATATTCTTCCACTAACACTATTATTTTATTAATTTCTCAAAATCTATTTAATTAATTATAATCTTAATTAATTAAATACATAATTATTAAATCTAACCTAATATATGTGTATGATAATATGTGTCTATTACTTACGAAATTTAACAACGAATACTAGCACGGATGTTCCGTCACACGTATTCCCACCGTACACTTTCACCATGAGCCATCACCAAGAGTTACATACGATAAATTATTTTAAAATATACTTTACCACACAGCAAGCAAGAAATACACAAGCACTGGTCACACGTAAAATTTTCAAATAAAGTAAAGAAATATAAGACACGAACTTTTCACTAAGACTTACCATACTGATTTAGGTTGCGTGTCGGAGCGGTTACACTGTTTTGTTGATTAATTTGCAGATTGCTATTGTTTTAAGGTGAGTTTATAGCCCCATATTTTCATACGATTTGTTTTATAAGCTTTGGGGGTGAGAAACATGCAAAACTGTTTTCATTGACCAAAAATGGATTTTGTTTTTATACACACTTGTATGCAGAAACCTAAGTTTAGCTGAATCCCATTGCGCCCACTATCATCAACCGTCAATTCCCTCTGGGAAACCGTGTGATATAAATAGATCTATCGGGGATGACACCCCCGTTCGGTTGGCTCGGCATAGTCAATGCGAACGTATACCATATGAAATTAGTCCAAGTGTCTAGGGATTAACACTCGCGGGCACCCCTTTATTTGCTAATGCCATCTTGGCATGCTGCTTTGTCTAGTTCGGTTAGATGAGGCTTAGTGTTTGCATAGCAGGATAGTGTGTTATTGCTGAATTGTTTGCTGAATATTGCTATGGTCCATATGTGCTTATTTACTTTAAACCTATGAACTCACCAGCGTTAGCTGACTTTTAGCATGTTTTTCTCAGGAAACTGAGGTGTGTTTACTGAAGGCAGGGCATGGCGATGGTCATAATAATTGTTGGAAATGTTTTTACTATTGCGTTAACTCTGAAATTTGGACAACTTTGTTAAATGGGCTACATCTTATTTGAAATGACTTTTATGTAAGACAATATGACTTTGAATATGTAATGTATTTTATAACGGATTTTCAATCCGTTCTCTATATCTTGTGTTGTGATTATCGATTTAGTAGCACCCAAAGTGTATGCTTCCGCAATATTATGATTTTGGGGGTGTTATATATGGTTCTAAAAGTATACACCTTTCCACTCACCCTTCTTATATCTGTGTTTCCCTCTTCATTCAATAAACACAAAGAAAAATAGAGAAGAGATTATCTTCTCTCCCTCACAGCCACCCTCCACCGCCACACCTCTCCTCTGCCACCACATTCCCTTCCATTTTTGAGGCTGGAAACAAGTAGATCAAAGGCCAAGGTGATAAAGTCTCATTTGGAATATTGTTTGTGATCTCGGTTCGTGTTTGATTCACTAAACACCACTACCATCATCACCATCACAGCCGCTCCTCCATCCCTCCAACTCTCCTTCTCATCGTTCTTCTTGGTATGTCGAACATCACAAGGTTATTTTTCGTTGTTTTCTTTTAAAACCGAACATAAAACAATTTACTAATGATTCGTGGATCTAAAAATTGGAATAAAACGTTTTTGGTTATGATTTCGTGTGGTGGTAATAGTTAAAGTGGTGTTTGATTGAGTAGTTTGACTCGGGTTGGGTATAAAACCCGATTCGGTCTCGGTTTAGTTTAGATAAGCTTATTTGATTTATGGCCTATTTTATTTTGTTATGTGATTCGGCTAAAAACAACAACCCAAGAGAGGTGTGTCTTGGTTTGTTTCTCGGATGCTAACAGCCCACCCCCAAGAGGATGTGGGTTTGGTTTGGTCCGAGCCACGGCAGCCCCAAAAAGGGGTTGTCGTTGTGATGGTTGTTGTTTCTACACTCGGGTCAGTAGCTAAACCCGAAGGGGGGGTTTGTTTTGGCTTATTTTCGTGGCTTATGGCTTGTGTGGTTTTGTGATTGGGTTCGGCTTAAAATCACACCACCAGGAGTGTGTTTGTTTTGTTTGGGTTCGTGACACAGCCACCCCAAAGGGTGCGCTTGGTTTGTTGGTTTCGGTTCAAGCAAGACACCCACAAGGGTGCGTGTGTTTGTCTTGGAACTTGGATCACAACAATGACCCATCAGGGGTGTTCATTTGTTGCCCAGTCCATGACACCAACAACCTAAAGTTGTTGTTTGTTGTTGTGTTGTTAGTCTCACCCACCACCATAGGGTGCGTCTGGCCTTGTTTGCCTCGACTGGAAACCGCAAGTCCATAGAGGGTGCGAGTGTTTTGTTTACTTTGGTTCTCGGTTTGCGACAGAAACAAGCAAAGTGGTTGTTTGTTGTCTGCTATCGCGGATCACACCACAGCCTAACGAGGGTGCTAGTGTTGTTGGTCCTTGGTTCACAGGTAACACCAAGGGGTGTTTGTTGCGTGTCACAGCCACCCTGAAGGGTGTGCTTGTTTTTGCTCTCAGTTTACAGTCACACCAGAAGGTAGTGGTTGGCTCGAGTTGGGTCACCACAGCTACACCTTCGAGTGTTAGGCTTATGGTTCGTTAGCTCACCAACACGGCCCAAGCTTGGGTTTGCTTGGTGGAGTTGTTGACAACTCACACATCCCACAGATAAGGGTGCGTTCGGCTTATTTATTTTGTTCTTTTTCTATTTTGCTTATTGATAAGACCACTAAGCTTATTTGGGCGTTGGTGCTTTTGGTGTAATGTGAAACCCGCAAGGGCCTTGGTACGATTTATGAGTCTCGGTATACAAACAACCTAAGAGGGATTGTTTTGCTTACACTTTCGGGTCGAAAGGAAACCACACCCAAGAGGTGTTTGGTTTTGGTTCGGTGTAAAAAGGGATAAGCCGAGGGGTATTTGTTTTGCTCTCGTGTCAAAAAGACATCCGAGAGGATGTTTTGTTGGTCATAGTTAATAACAAAAGTAATAAAGGTGTGTCTATTTGTCTCGATCTACACAACCCACACAGAGGTGTTTGTTTGTCTTGAGTACAAGAGAAAACCACCCAAAGGGTGTGTTTTGTTTGCTTATTCCTATCTAACACCAGCCCCAACAGGGGGTGTTTTGATTCATCGTGTTACAGCCCTCAAGGGTGTTTGTTGTCTGCTGTCACAGCCCACCCAAAAGGGTGTTTGTTTTTGCGTGGCGCATCCCAACAAGGGGCGTTTATTTGCTGAAACGCAACCCCAACAGGGAGTGTTTGTTTGCTGCAATACAGCCCCAACAATGGGTGTTTGTTTGCTGCAATAACAGGCCCATAAAGGGGTGCGTTTTGTCTGTTGAAACGCAGCCCCAACAGGGGTGTTTGCTTGCTGCAATTCAGCCCCGACAACGGGCATTTGGTTGCTGATTTTTTAGCACAAAAGAGTGCATTTGGTTGCTGATTTTTCAGCACAAAAGAGTGCTTTTGGTTGCTGATTTTTCAGCAAAGTCATTTGTTTATTTCAGCACAAAAAGAATGCGTTTGCTGCTGAATTTTCTGCACCAACATGAGCGTTTGATTCAGCTTATTTTCAGCCCATCAGGGGCGTTTGGTTTGCGTATTTTCTGCCCCGGAAGGATGTGTTGGTTTGTGTGTGTCTCGGTTCAAAAACCACTCACATGGGGTGTGTTTAATTGCTTTGTTTGTTTGTTTTGTTTCCGACTCAATCAAAGCCCACGAAGGCTTGTTTTGGTTCGAGTTAACAACAGAACACCAAGGGGTGTTTTATACTCACTATATATGTATTTATGTTATACATGTGTTTTGCAATCTATGATTGAAACTGAATCTGTATATGTTTCTGTGTTTGGTTTGCTTCATGGGCCGAAGGGTATGTTTTGGTTTCTTGGGCCGAAGGCCACTAGAAATGAGTAGGGTGCGTTTGGATTTGGTTTGGGCCGAAGCCCAATTGTTTTGAAATGGGAAATGTTTTGGATTGCCGAGCTTATAATTCTTTATAAGTTTTGAGTTATAAACAATTTATAAATTTGAGAATCGGACTAACATATTTAAATTTTTTCGACTTATGAGCTTAACTCGAAACTTATTTTTATTATTGATTCATTAGTGTTTCGGGAATTATTATTTTGGAATCAAATTGCATATACGAATTGGACTAACACTATTGGAACAAAAACTATAATAGTTGATAACGTATTGAGAACACGCATTCTAAATCAAGTCTACACAACTTAGAAGTTATATAAATAAACGCGTCATCTCTTACTTGATTGCTATTTGATCCTTACATGTTTATTTCTTTTGCTCATGTGTTATACATTTTATACTTTAATGTATGTAAACGAGTCTTAACATTTAAACCACCACACGAACGATAATACAAAAACCTTTTTACAAACATTGATACAAATATTCCACAAAAGCTAAAATGTATTATCTTTTGAAAACTCATACGCCTTGATTACTTTTCGCGTGTCATATCTTAAGACAAGCTTATATTCATTAGGTTATACCGATTCCATATCGTTGCGCTATACTTCTTTATATTGTTTCGCCATACTCCTTGGCACCGTTGTGTTACTTACGTCACTACATTTCAAGGTGAGTTAGTAGTCCCACTTTTATACATTTTTCAAACATGTGGGGAGATACATGCTACAAACCTGAACACAAGTATTTTTCTGTATGCTATCCTGATTGATATTGCCTAAGCTTACACTATTGCCACTAAAAGTCCCTCATATCATGAGCCATTAATCACTTGCGAGTGAACGCGAATATAGTGAATAGATCTATTGGCAGTTGACACCCCATTTGTGTTGCTGGATAAGTAGCCAAATGCACTTTATTTGAGATTAAACAGGAAGTTGGCAAGCTCCTGCCCGAGGCCATTGTTACTTACATCATCTTTATGATGTCTGTAATAACATCATTATTATGATGTCCCACTGTTAAGGTTTGCGTTTCATGAGGCTTAGGGCAATATACTGTACTGCAATATTATTGTTTTACCACTACTTAACTTGTGTTCAACCAAATATTACTATATAAACACTGTGGATTCACTTAACATTTGTGTTGACTTTTTAGCATGTTTTATCTCAGGTCCATAATGAACGAGGATGGCACGGAGGGGCACGGATACTTTTCGAAGGCTAAAATCTAATTATCATTCGAAACTATTTAACAAACTGTAAAACCGCTGGGACCTCATTTTTTAAACTTTGATATTCGAATGATAAAACTTTTAAAACGACTCAATTATAGATCGTTTTCTATTATTACAGTTGTTGTGCCGTCGAGTAACACCTAGTTTAAATTCCGCTGCGTATCACGAAATTGGGGGTGTTACAGAACATCAAGATATCAATTCTTAACTTGGTAGTTCTCCCTGGTGGGAAAAAATATGTGAGGAAACGAGAAGTAAGATCATCCCAAGTTGAGATGGATCCCGCAGGTAGACGCTCAAGGCAATTGCTAGATTGGTCACGTAGAGAGAATTTAAAGAGACGCAAGCGTGTCGTCTCCTGAGTAGCAACATCAAGGTCAATGGAGTCAACAATTTTAAGAAAATCCTTAAGATGTTGGTTTGGATCTTCGGAACAAATTCCATGGAATGCACATCCGTTTTGCACTAACCGGATGGTGTGGGATCGCAAGGGAGACACATTGGTTCTTTGGGGGAGCTCAATGGTGTTTCGATAGCCTTGGTGGCTTGGTTTGGAGTACTTACCTAGAATATGGGCTCGAGGTGGTTCGGGTGGGTCTTGGTTATTTGGTTGTGCATGGTGTTCTTGTGGTTCTTGGTGTTGGTGTGCTTGGTGTTGTGCGTCTTGGATAAAGGGATTATCATCCACCATGATGGCAAATGATAAGAATTACGGACGAATGGAACAAAGAAAAAAATAGACTAAAAGAAAGCTAATAAAAACAAAAAAAACAAAAATCTCACTTGATAGGAATCTAGTGAGTAGAAACGAGATAGAAATCAAAACCTAAACTATTCCCCGGCAGCGGCGCCAAAAACTTGATGGGTGATTTGCAAAACCTACCGAGTTTTACAATCCTCCTAGGCAATGTACCTAAGCGTTGTAGTGTAGTATAGTTTAACACCCCCAAATTTGGTTCAGCGGAAGACAAAAATAAGCATTGGGGTGCTACGGGATTGGTTCACAACACAAGCATAAGAAAACGGGATAACATTATACGTTTAAATAAAATCTTTCAAAATCCAAACTTCAAGTTTACATTTAATCAAAAGTACGGGAAATTATAGCCCAAAAGAAACATAAGATAGGTCCCAAAAGAATTATCAGAGTCTTAGTTGATCCTTCAACACTTGCCAAGCCTCCAAACAGCGTTCATCCAAGATAATAACCTTCAGTTTCCTAAGAAAACATGTTAAAAAAAGTCAGCTAACGCTGGTGAGTTCATAGGTTTAGACACAACGTATACTAGTGGACCAAATCATTAACATGTTTGCTATACTGGACTATGTCACAAACCAACCAATCATACACATACATAAGTGCGTCAAAACCTTGCAATAATCCCTATAGGTGCACTGTATAGTTCTGCACACTTGTAGCACATGCATTAATATTCTTGCACTATTGTAGCACATACACAGTAATCCTGCACAATTACAGCTCATACAACAGTAATCCTGCACCATTGCAGCTCATATAACATATAACCATAGCCAGTTAACATAGCAAACATAATAAAAATGAAAATAGCCTTTGGTCCATTCAAAACGATTTTGCATGTTTTCTCACCCCAAGTTTTGCAAATAGGAGTATAAGTGTAAAAGTGGGGCTATGAAACTCACCTCGATCAAGTAAAGTACAACAAACAAATCAATAGTGGAAAAGCACAACAACAGCTAACAAGTCACGGCAACAATGGACTCGGCACAACCTAATAATATAAAACTTATCTTAACATATATCCAAAAGCATATAAATTTCCAAACTATACCCAAGTATATTCCGCTTTTATTTCCAAAATATTCTTGTTAAAACCATTGACTAGTGTTTGGTATCATCGTGTGTGCAGTGAAGACACGACACTGACTCTAGTGAACACACGCCAAACAAAAGACCAAAACCTAAACGACTCAAAACACAATTCTCAAATAACAATACGTCAAGTTGTTGCAATATCCCAAACAATCTCTACGACTAAAACTCAAACATCAATACCAAACCAAGTGATAAAACCTTAAGACTTAATAAGGTATTTTTGGGAACACGTTTTTGTATTAATTCAAGTATTGATCATATTGTAATAGGTTGCTTTGGCCTTTAGGTTTGTTATTAGGCCCAGCCCGTGTAGAAGGCCCATGGGCTGTGTCGTTTGTTTATTTAAGTATGTTTATGTAAGATAATTAGGGCTACAAGCCCATGCTCATGTAAAACTATAAATACCTCCTCCCACCTTAGGGAGAGGGTTGGTTGATGAATGCACTAAACATTTCCATATTATTGTTAATCATCTTCCACACACTCTTTCTCTCTCTAACTTTCTCTCTCTAGATCTAGGGCTTATTAGTGGTTAATCTAGGTAGCTTGTGTGATAATTAATAGTAACATCAAGTGGTATCATTCGCCTAGGGGTAATTTAGGTTGTTACAAGATTAGATCTAAGAAAAAATCAAAAAATCCGATAATTTACTGTTCACGTACTGTTCATCCGATTTGTTACTGTTCATCAGTTTAGGTTGATCGAGCAACTTAGGTTAGTCGAGCAACTTAGGTTAGTCGAGTAACAAGCTTCATCGAGTTACAGGCTAGTCATCGAGTTAGATGACCTAGTCGAGCTACCTTGATCGAGTAACTGGTTGATCGAGTAACTACTTAGTCGAGTAACTGGTTGATCGAGATTCTGAAGTAACTTAGTCGAGGAAATACCTTAGTCGAGTATCTACCTTGATCAAGTTTTGTGACCTAGTTGAGTAACTAGACTGATCGTGCACCTACATTGATCGAGCTTCTATCTCACTTGATCGAGTAACTAGATTATCTACATTGATCAAGTTTGTGTTAACCTAGTCGAGGAACAACATTGATCGAGTAACTCAAATTTGTGTTAACCTAGTCGAGTTTCTTACATTAATCGAGTTGCTTCCACAATCAAGTTTCTTATTCTCACTAGTCTAAAAAAAAGAAAAAAAAGAAAAAGAAAAAAAAGGAATCTAATCTAAAACCTGTCTACTGATTCTCGTTCTCAACCTTCACACTTCACTCTTAACTCTTCAAAAGAAATCATCACCAAGATCTCAGTTTTATTTCGTGTTTCAAACGAGTATTTCAAGATCATTTCAGATCCAAACAACACGAAAAGAAAGCATCATAGATCGATTTTAGAAGTATACACTTCTTCTAATATCCGAATCATCCAAAGAAAGATTAAAAACAACTCGTGTTTCCATCCTTCTTTTCATTCGGTTCAAACAAATCAAGAAAGAAACAAAAGAAAATAAAAGATCTCAGTTCGGTTCACGTGTAATTCAAATTGATGAACTCAAATAAGTACATTTTATTATCATCATTTATCCTATTTATTTGACATGTTTTATTATATTATATATGAGAATCGATACATTAATGTTTACTTTAGTGATTCTCAGGTAAAAACAAGCATTATGTGAAACTTGGCGATTTTGGACTAATTATGGAGCAAAACAAGCGAGATGTCAAAAGTCTAATGAAATCCAGAAGATCAAGCTCGTTCTACTCCAGATACGCCGCATTATACTTCTAACATACGGCGTATCACTATCAAGATTTCACAAGTTACAATCCAAGTACATTCGCTGCTTACAAAGATTAAGATACGCCGCATCTGAAGACGGTGTACGAATATTCCTGAATATATTAATCTTGGACCCCACGCGAAGTTAAGTCAATGCGCCGCATCTATCAACTAGATGCGCCGCATCGATCCCTCAGGCAGAAACTATAAATACCCCAAGGCCAGACGAATTTCAAGACAGATATATAGACTTTAGAGACCGAAGACCGGATAACCCTAGAGCCGAATTCAGACGACCAAGCAGCACAAGACACACCTAAACGAAGATACAAGAGCTGTAAGAAGGTCCTGCATGTATTCAATTCATTAAGTAGTTTTGTTTTATTGTTTTAGTACACTTTAATTCATCAGGATTGATGGGCTTGTGTCATGTGACTACGGAAAATCATGCACTCCCCTTAATATTGCTTTCCCATTAATTAAAGTTTATATGTTGATGTCTTTGGTGACTTTTATTAGTGCATTGATAACCTCTGTGTCTAGCTGAGCATTGCTTGGGTCGCCATGCCCCTTCCTCGCCTATTTATTTTAGCGTCTCTTGAATAAGTAGGATAGACATAAGTAATCATTAAGGGTTTACTCGCCGATAAGATTAGAGCCAACGAGAAAGGTTTAATTATATACACTTCATATAAAACTAGCAATAAAACAAGTGACAAGCTACTTAATTATCAGGACAGGTCTTCTTATTGTCTCGAGTATCTATCTGTGTACGTGTGTGCTAATCGCTGATTCGTGCTCATTAGTTTAGTTTTCTATTTAATCATAACCAAACCGTGCCAGTCTCTCAGGCTGAACCCCCTTGCGTTAGATTAGGTTGTATAGCTAACTTAGGATATTAAAATACTGATTAGAATAACTAGATAATACGTTCCACTCTTAGTGATCGACACTCTACTTACCATTATATTCATACTGACCGGGTACACTGCTCGTTAAGTGTGTGTGTTATTGATAAGTCGGCTAAATATAAATTTAAAACTTGAGTAGGCATTAATACTGCTAAACCGCAACGACACATCACGCGCATCAAGTTTTTGGCGCCGCTGCCGGGGAGTGAATTGTTATTATCTGTTAATTTGATTAGTATTTTAATTAGGTTTTTTCTTTTTAGTTTTTAGATTCTAACACTAACCCTGTTATATTAGATAGATTGCATTCATTGTATAATTTGCATATTTTCTATTTTTGTGTGTTTTTGTTTTCTGTAATTTTTGTTTCTTTTTGTTTGTTTTTATTTTTGTTTTTCTTTTTCTGTTTTTCTGCATTCTGCTGTCGTTGTATTGTGCTGATACAAACGATACGGCGCATCTTTTTTCACAGATACGGCGTATTGCGTTTAATTTTTATAAAATACAACGCGTTTAATAAATTCGAGTACGACGCATCTTTCCCCAAGATACGGCGTATTCTGTTTTTAATAAGAAATTTTTCTAAACCCTAACGCCATACGACGCATCTGTTTTCACAGATACGGCGTATTTTCTATTTAAATTAAAAACAGTTTTTCGAATTTTTAAACAAAAGCGACGCATCGATTTTTATCGATACGGCGCATCTACTAAATCAAAAATCTTGTATTTTAAAACGTAACGAAAATACGGCGCATTAGCTTTTGTTAATACGACGCATTTAATTTTAATAAATATAATCGATTTTTGATAATTTAAACTGGATACGGCGCATTCTAAATTATAAGCGGCGTATCTGTTTTCTGAATAAAAGTCTGATTAAATTTTTACGTAATAAGATACGGCGCATCCTATTTATAGGATACGGCGCATCATCTTCATATATCAGTAACTTTTATTTATCCCGAACGGAGAAAATTCTAATCATCTTTCCTGTCTCTTAGAAATTTTTTACTTCGAAGCCTATTTGTTTTGTGTTTCAGGAACATGATTGATATTTTCCCAAGCTGGTTCGGAGGACCATGGATTAAACTTACAACCGATGAGATTGTATCTAAGTTCGCCCACGAATGTGATAATGAGCATCATGAGGTCGAAACTTTCATCAATGGACTGTTGCTGAAAGAACAAAACTATATGATTAGAGAATTGACGATTGAGGTGCACCAATTGTCGAAGGTGATTAAAGGAGTTTTGTTCCAAAGGCACGACCAGAATGGAATAACTACTAGAGGCGGATTAGTGTCAAGGATGTTCCAATTAGCGGAAAGAATGTTTGGTTACTTGAATATGGAACTAAGAGAGAGATTGAGATGGAAGATCTCGATAGAACAAAATAAGGAGCTGAACGTGAGTCTAACTTGAAGACTCTGGAATAAAGACAAGTGCTGACCGGGAGACAACACGGAAGAAATTTTTTTTCTGTTCTGTGTCGAGTCTGTCAGACCTGCAAAAGATGCGGCGCATCTCCATCATAAGATGCGACGCATCACCTGCACTGGTCATATTTATTTCATTTTCTGCATTTTTATTTTTGACTTTAAAACTTTCTGTCAGTTTATTTAATGCGGCGCATCCTTGGTTAAGGATGCGACGCATCTTTTATTCTGATTCGTATTTATTCCAGGCTCGATACGGCGTATCTTTTTCCGTAAGATACGGCGTATCGACTGACCTGATGATTTACAGTTTAATTTTTTAGGTTTTATTTTTACTAACTACTAATGTATTATGCAAGTTTGAACCTTCTTAACTCAGGTGTGTTAAAGTCTAAATGGTATTATAGATTCCTGCAATTTTTGTGGATACATCATCTATGAAGCTTAAACGTTCTCATCCACAAGAAAGTTGATTTTTGCTCTTATACGAATAATGGAGGATCATACCGAGCAAATCTCAGGGGAGTTTTTCTGTTCTAATTCTTTTATTTTCCAATTTTTAACCTTTGACACAAACAACGAGGACGTTGTTTAACTTAAGTGGGGGGGGGGGATTGGAGAATTAGAACACTTACTCGTCCTAAACTTTTTCAAAATATGCTTAAAATGCGCTTAATATATCAAAATTTAAAATTTTTTAGCATGTTTTTGTTTAAAGTCTAAATTACATAACCGCACACATAACTCTATTCTTTCAAAAATATTAAAACTTTAGTGTGCTGGTGACTTGTAAACTTTAGAACTTGGCTTGTATACTATTCGAGACCACCATAATAAGTATTATCTATATAATTGGAGTGATTTGTCTAACTTGGTAAATTTCTAGGATTACACCCAAATAGCCTTTATATGTTATGTGATATTAACTAACTACACTGGTTAGTTAACCCCCCGTACAAACCCTTTGTTACTCTCACTTTTAGAGTAAGATACCCCTAGAAAAATCCTCAGAGCCATTCCTTTCGTTTCTTACACCTTTGTTATAATGTTTCGATACACCCTTACACCTTAGCCTACCCTGTAGATTAAAATCCGTGGTTAATTGCTTTAGGCAAAGTGTGTTTTCTTACATTACCTGTGTTCGCGTGCGTAATTCATTATCTTTGGTTAGGTCGGGAAATTGCACAATGCAATTGGTATGAAAGTAAATATTGTATAACTTTTAGTTTATTTTTCGTGTGTTTGCTACTTTCGCTGTTACAGTTATTTCTGAAAGTATGAAGAATATGGAAAAATTATCCGGAAAAATAGTGATAGAAAAGTTGTGAAATTTTAGACATATATGTTGATGTTAAAAAAAAAAATAATAAAAAAAAAAAAAAAAAAATCGAAAAAAAATAGAAAAGAAAAAGAAAAAGGAAAAGTTGGAAGTTTGTTTTAACCAACCTATGTAAAGTTTTGTATTAAGTGGGAGATATCACCACTATTTGTTGTATATTATATTTATGGATTGAATGGGAGTTGGCCGTTATGGGAACGCCAACTAAGGTTATTCTTTGATTGAGATTTTGTTGAGTATAATTCGTGTCTACCTAAAGCGTGTGTTTCAAGTGTTAAAGCGTGAGTTATTCAATGATATGAGTCTTATTCATGGGATGGTTGGGAAAGTGATTAACCACACTTAGGATTTTAATTTATCTGTTTTGTTTATTTTTCATTTTACACCAATTTGTATCCCAAATATTATCCATACCCTATATCATTCTTCATCCAAACCTTTGATTTATTGAGATTAGGGATTTGAGCAATCTTAAGTATCGTAGTCGTGGATTCGGCTATGTATTTATGATTTTGTCTCCCTTTTTGATATAATATTATTGGTGAAGATTACTTGGTCTTATCTTTAGCCTATTCGAGTTAAGGATTTAAAGCAATTGCAAGTATCGTGGTCGTGGATTCGATCATGTATTTGTGATTTTGTCGCCTTTTCTGGAATATGAGATCGGATAGAGATTAAAAAGGATGATCAACCCTTAACCAACAAACCCTTTTTACCGCTTTAGACTTGTTATTCCTTGGCTTTAGTGGGGGAGATGCGTATACTTGCCAAGCCTATGATAGAATATTCGTCACAACTAAGCAACTAAACGATTTAGAATTGTTTTACATTAAAAATTATTTTGGTTTCTACTTCGTTAAGTGTTTGGTTGTGTGATTATGACAAAACGAATACGTGCTTAAATATAAAAATAAATCCTAATATCTTTTAGGATACATTTTCATTCATTAATTCTAAGGTTTACTTGGGGACAAGTAAAGTTCAAGTGGGGGGATATTTGATGAACTCAAATAAGTACATTTTATTATCATCATTTTCCTATTTATTTGACTTGTTTTATTATATTATATATGAGAATCGATACATTAATGTTTACTTTAGTAATTCTCAGGTAAAAACCAGCATTATGTGAAACTTGGCGATTTTGGACTAATTATGGAGCAAAACAAGCAAGATGTCAAAAGCCTACTGAAATCCAGAAGATCAAGCTCGTTCTACTCCAGATACGCCGCATTATACTTCTAACATACGGCGTATCACTATCAAGATTTCACAAGTTACAATCCAAGTACATGCGCCGCATACAAAGATTAAGATACGCCGCATCTGAAGACGTGTACGAATATTCCTGAATATATTAATCTTGGACCCCACGCGAAGTTAAGTCAATGCGCCGCATCTATCAACTAGATGCGCCGCATCGATCCCTCAGGCAGAAACTATAAATACCCCAAGGCCAGACGAATTTCAAGACAGATATATAGACTTTAGAGACCGAAGACCGCATAACCCTAGAGCCGAATTCAGACGACCAGCAGCACAAGACACACCTAAACGAAGATACAAGAGCTGTAAGAAGGTCCTGCATTTATTCAATTCATTAAGTAGTTTTGTTTTATTGTTTTAGTACACTTTAATTCATCAGGATTGATGGGCTTGTGTCATGTGACTACGGAAAAATCATGCACTCCCCTTAATATTGCTTTCCCATTAATTAAAGTTTATATGTTGATGTCTTTGGTGACTTTTATTAGTGCATTGATAACCTCTGTGTCTAGCTGAGCATTTCTTGGGTCGCCATGCCCCTTCCTCGCCTATTTATTTTAGCGTCTCTTGAATAAGTAGGATAAACATAAGTAATCATTAAGGGTTTACTCGTCGATAAGATTAGAGCCAACGAGAAAGGTTTAATTATATACACTTCATATAAAACTAGCAATAAAACAAGTGACAAGCTACTTAATTATCAGGACAGGTCTTTTTATTGTCTCGAGTATCTATCTGTGTACGTGTGTGCTAATCGCTGATTCGTGCTCATTAGTTTAGTTTTCTACTTAATCATAACCAAACCGTGCCAGTCTCTCAGGCTGAACCCCTTTGCGTTAGATTAGGTTGTATAGCTAACTTAGGATATTAAAATACTGATTAGAATAACTAGATAATACGTTCCACTCTTAGTGATCGACACTCTACTTACCATTATATTCATACTGACGGGTACACTGCTCGTTAAGTGTGTGTGTTATTGATAAGTCGGCTAAATATAAATTTAAAACTTGAGTAGGCATTAATACTGCTAAACCGCAACGACACACACGCGACATCACAAATCTTTAAAGATTTTATGTGTGAACTTGGTTACATCCTAGATCTATAACTTGATAATATTCGAAGATCATAAAGAAAGAACAAAACCAAAGATGGTTCATTCCTCTTTTGATTCGGTGTGAATACAAAAAGAAAATAAAAGAAAAACAAAGATCTCAATTTTGTTAACTTTGGGTACCAATCTGTATAAGATTTTTCGTGAGTGAACTCTAACCATCATCGATCTATTGAAGATCAAAGCTTCATATTTATATCCGAATCTCATAAAAGAAAAACAAAACAAGACTGTTTCATCTTTCTTTTTCATTCGGTATAAAACTCAAATCGAAAAACAAGAAACATAATCACCTGTCCTCTATCTTGAATCAAAACCTTGAAGGCTTGATTATCTTGTTGCTCAAGCAACAGCAAGTAAATCAAGGGTGTGGTTGCGTTTCTTTTTCTTGTGGTGTGGCTGCAGGTTTAAGTGTGTGAGTAGGGTTATTAAAAGTTTAGGGTTGTGGTGATTAGTGGTATTATATAGGTAAAAGTTAGGGTTAGTGTTGGATTTGGACTTGGGCTTTGATTGGTATAGTGGTTGGACTGGATTTGCACTCAACTCTTGGGCTATTAGTTTACATTACGAGCGGAATATTTTTTCACAAGGAACAAATTTGTGACGGGTTTAAACAAAGGACAATATTTGTTAAGCACAAATTATAATACATTTTATTTTTTTTTGTTTTTTTTGTGTTAACTTGATTTTAAGAGTTTTAAGGAATTAGGACTTGGGCTTGGTGCTTTGATCGATTGGACTTCTAATCCGTATTTTGTCGACTTTCTTAAATTTTATCGAGTTTGTAAGATCTATCAAGTTTCATAAGAATATTCCGAGTTTTTAGTGTAAAATCCTCCGAGGTTCAACGATTGAATTCTCTGAGTTTCTAGAGTAAAATCCTCAGAGTTTCTTCAAGTCATTCACCATTCAAAAATCTAATCTACAACAACAACCGTTATTATCCTTTAAAGATCCTACATCCACAAGTTACGTGCGATACATTTTAGTTTGATTCTTCCGATTTCATCGCAACAATCAAGGGGGAGAGAAAATGTATCAATCAAGGTCACAAATGAATGAACATATGTCACCTTCCTCCATTTCTTCACCACCAAACCTTGTTTCTCAAGGATCTCAAGAGAGTGATACGCAAGAATTATTAATGCAAGAAAAAGAGAGAGAAACAAAAGTGAAATGCATGGCATGTTTAAGATTTCTTCATTCACATCTTAAGGTCCTCTTAAACAAAGACTTAGTAGGAACTCGTACCGAGTATGGATACAAACGGGCATTTTCAACACTCTTTGGAGAAGACGTTGAAATATTCACAAAAACAATGTTCCTCAATGTGGATCAACTGCAGAAGCAACTTGAAAAAGAAGAATTTCACGAGAATGGATCCACGGTCGCCTTTAGAGTGCTCAAGGAACAATTTCAGCAGTTCATCGTTTCCTGGTTATCATCAGATTTTGAAAGTGTCATGACATGCAAGTATTTTTTGGAATACACTAGAATCGAGGTTAAAACTTTCAAAGTCATGCTGACCCAACAAATGGATTCGATTGAAAAGTCAATTGCTGAAAGAGTACTTCACAGACAAGACTATGACAAAAGAGTGAATGAAAAGAAGTTGCAGAATCAAGAAGAGCATGCTAATACGATTAAAGCATTGGATGCTAATTTGGTTGTTACAGAAAGCAGTGGGACAGAATCAGAAAAGCAGGGTGATAGCAGCAGATCAAGGAATAATACAAATGCTGATTGTGAAGATGTCAGACCCACATATGACACAGAGCCTATATTTGACAAAGAGCCAATGGCTGAGGTACAATCAATTGTCAATAATAGTATGTCTGCTCATGATCGCCAACTTACTGAACAACCTGAATTCAGAAATGAAGGAGGGGTTGATCAGAATGTTGACGAACATCTTGTCAAACAATCTTTGCCTGATCCATTAAATGAAAACAAAACAAATGTACCATCAAATCAAACTCTCGAGTTTGAAAATGCTTGTCTCAAAAAGACCATTGCCCAGTTTCAAAAAGATTTTTCAAAACTAGAGGCACATTGCATCTCACTTGAACTTAAACTGCAAAACGAATCTCTAACTTCGGGCAACAATGGTAAATCTTTGAATGAAGAAAGTAAACGTATGGATACATTAGTTAAAGAAAATGAGTTGTTGAAAGTTCAAATTCAAGCAAAGGTGTTTGCACATGCTGCATTGCAAAACAAATTAAGAAGATTGATTGGCCAAAGTGTGGATACTAAGTTTGCAAAACCATCAATCTTGGGGAAACCGCCTCTTTAACCTATCAGAAAACAATCAGTGGTTAGACAACCAACTGCATTTAAATCTGAATGACCTAAATATTCAAAATCTCGGTTTGCCTCCCAAGTTGTTGAGAGAAATGATTTGACAAAACCAGTCACTCCACATTCTTGGCCTAAGAAAAATGCATCTGTCTCTGCTAAACCTCAACAAGTGTTTATACCTGGCTCATCTAGGATTAGTTCAAAAACAGAGTGAGCATTAAAAGTAAAGAGTCTTATGGCATAAATGACATGTACAAGAACTATGATCTAGAAAAAGTTAGGAAAAAGGCACTACTTCAAAAAAACGGAATTCTAGGTTCAAAACCTTGTGTGATGCCTTCCACTGTTTTACAGCACACTGCTAGTAGTAGTAAGCCAAAACCTAGGAGCACTCAACAAACAATTAGGAATTGGCTAGCATCTAAAAGTAGTTGCAATGTCTGTGTGTCAAAATATCATCAAGAAGTGAATTCACGTGCAAAGGCACAATCAACTAAGACAATCGAATCAAACAAACCCATTGAACCAAAGGAAAAGATTCAGAAATCTAAAAGGTGGATTAATATAGGACGTAGGTTTTCTCAACTAAGTGATGCTCCCACATTTCATTCCACTGCATCTAGAAGGAAAACATCTCCTAGATCTAACCTTAGGTGGGTGCCCACGGGTAGATGTTGTGGATTTCACATTCGTTTTGGTGCAAATGCCTAAAATCTTTCCTGTAGGAAGAATACCATAGAAGGAATCGTGTGCTCGGGTGTCAAGAGGATAACTGACACTACAACTTTATGCTTCTAACATCTGGAACCCAGTTTCACTTGGGGATCCATGTTCTTTGGTTGTCTCTTCTTTCTTTTCAGATATAAGACAATGGCTTCGGAACAACTCAGTTTCGGACCCGAGCTTAATGTTATGGCTTCTGAGCAAAACAGCTTAGGACCCGATTCTAACCGTCTCAACTTCCCTGATCCTTCAGCTGCACCTCTCTCTCTCTTAACCACAAAGATTTGGAAGACTTGTTTGCTCCATTGTTCGATGATTATCTTGTTAGTCATGCTTCAGATGTATCCACCTGTTCCGCTGCACAACCACTCGTCGATAATAAAAAACCTGATACACCAGTAACTACAACCATAACAGTTGCTGAAGATGCACCTCAACCAGAAACATCATCATTAGTAGATCAAACAGCTTCTAATTCTGCGTCTGCAGCTGAAGATCCCCGACTTCAATATTGGATGCACATGAGAAGGCTAGAGAGTTACGTGGGAGGATGAGCGAGAATTCCAAACATTCTCACCTTATGCCGTCCTAAGTAAACTCAATGGTATTACTTGCCACAATTTTGTCAATATCTCATCATTTGTCTTTTAATACAACAATGGCTTGTGTACACATAACAGTGCACAACCCGTTCCTGTCAAGAAAGGACCCTGAGGTACGCTTCAGTGCCTCAATCCTGAACAAAGGAGCGAAAGCTTCTTACTATTGAGTAGAATTAACCAGAATTTTTCAAAGTTTTTCAAAATTCTGCTCAATAGAACAAGTATTCCCTCGTCAAGGGAGAGTATTTGAAAAATAATCTTTGTTCTGAAAAACAAAAGTTCTTGAAATTCTTCCCTAAAACTCAAAAACAGCATATTTTAATCATAACGTTTTTCAAAAACATCATGAGTATGCTATTTTTGAGGGGGAGAATAAGTGATGATTAAAATATGGTAATGGAAAGTTGGAATCTCATGAGTGCTTGACTCAGAATTGACCCTCGAATTGACGATAGGAAAAAGTCAGTAGTCGAAAAGACATGTCCCGGACGGGTAATAATTTCAAGCCAGTTCATCTGGTGATGTAAACGTGTCTCGCAAAGGACGTGTCTGAGTAGAATGTACCGATTTCGAGCGATTTTCCTTGAATGTGATCTGGACGGGTAATAATTTCAAGCTAGTTTACTAGTGATGTAAGCGTGTCTCGCGACGATCATGTTCATTGAAAATCAATCAATTCAAAAGTGCCAACTCTACCCGACATGTGCAAATTTACTTTAACTATATATGAGCACATGTTAAGGGGGAGTCTTTCAGAAAAACACAAAACTCTCATGGTGTCAATAAAATGTTTTCACAATCATCGACACTTTGAGAGATTTTTCAAAAGGTTTGGTTTATGGCATCAATAGGATAGTCATGGAGTCATAAGGTGACTAAGGTTAGTGATGAAGCGAAAAGTGTACCGCTTTTAAGGGGTCATTTAAGCCCTAAATCGTATTTATTTGATCAAATATTGCCCTAAATCGTTCCTTTTGTCATTTTAGGTACTTTTGAGAAGAAATCTGGAAAAGGAAGCATTTTGGACGTTTTTTGAGCATAAAAGTGAAGAAAACGACAAAGTCTCAAAATTATGCTGGAAAGTACCTTTGACGGCGTCATGATTTTCCCCAGACGGCGTCATGGCTTGGCAAAAGTGGTGGATATGAAAATTACTCATGATAAGCCAGAGAAATTTGCATGGGAATTCTGACGGCGTCACCCTTTGGAGTGATCAAGGTCGTCACGGTATAAGTTAAAGCGGGACGGCGTCACGCCTAGTTCTGACGGCGTCAAGCCTTGATAAGCCAGAACGGATTTTGGAGAGCTAAAGAGGGACGGCGTCAAGAAGGCCATCTGGGAACCCTAAAAGCGGCGAGGTGACGGCGTCACACTCCATAACGTGACGCCGTCAGATCTGAAAGTCTATATATAGTTTTGCAATTTTTTGTCATTAGCGTGGAACTTATTGTGGAACTTTGTGTGTAAGAACCCTAAGACGATTTTAGCAGCTTTTTCAAGGCTTTTTGCCTTGAGATCTTCCATGTTACATTGAAGATAAGTTATCAATTAATCATTCAATATGTCTATGTGTTGTTTGATTCTATCTTGTTCTTGTCTTTTGTTTAACATGCTAGGCTAGATTTATCTTGTGTTTGCTTAGATCTAATGAAACCTAGCTATTGATTATTGGTTATTAGTGTGTTATTAGTTGTATTGGATGATTGTTCATCTATGTTAGGCTTAAGAAAACTGGCTAACTTCCTATTCGGTAACTTGCTTGAACGTCTTAAGAAACATGAACCAATGCGTACTAAAGGTTTTTATGGTTGTATTTAATGCATGAGCGAATTCTAGTGATCCCATGTTAGGAGCTTCTTAGCCGGCTCGACATAGGAGTGAAGTAGGAGTTCATAGAGTTGGGGAAGTACGTACGCCACCCCACGATTGGTATTAAGGAATACACCCGTCATCCACGCAATTAATACACACTAATCAACCGGTAAAAGATAGTTAGGGAGTAAGGAAATCTAAGTAAACACATTTCTCTCCACATAAGTTTTACCACCTTTTCATTTTCTGTTATTTTATTTTATTTGCATTCGTAGTTATTTGGGTTAGTTGACTAGCAACTAATTCCGCCCACTCTTTCAAACCCGAGATTTTACTTGCTTTCATAAAATTATAAAAACATAAAAAAGAATCTTCTCTCATCCTTAGACCTATTAGAGTAGTTTTTCATACCTAACGAACACTATTCCCTGTGGAGAACGATCAATCCCCCGTACTTACCACTACACTATACTACATCGGTCAGGTACACTGCCTAGTGGGGTTGTAAGCCTCTTGAGATCCCTCGAGAGGTAAAACCTGTTGTAAGGTTGCAAAACCACGCATCAAGTTTTTGGCGCCGCTGCCGGGGAATAGTTATTGTTTAGGTTGAATTTTTATTTTATAGGTCTACTCACTAGATTCCTTTCTAGTGAGATTTTTATTTTATTTTTCTAGGTTTTCTTTAGTCTATCTTTTTTCTTCGTTTCTTTGTTCGTAACCATTACCATCCGACATCATGGAAGGTGGTAATATCCTCGATCCCAACAACCCACCACAACAACCACCACAACCTCCTAGAGCCCGTACTTTAGGAGAGTATTCCCGTCCTAGCCACCATGGCTATCGAAACACCATTGAGCTCACTCAAGGAGCCAATGTCACTCCCTTGCGATCCGACACTATCCGGTTGGTGCAAAGCGGATGCGCATTCCATGGACTTCGTTCTGAAGATCCTAATCAACATCTCAAGGACTTTCTCAAAATCGTTGATTCTATAGACCTTGATGTTGCCACTCGAGAGACGACCCGACTGCGTCTCTTTCAATTCTCTTTGCGGGACCAAGCTAGTCAATGGCTAGAGCGTCAACCCGCAGGATCCATCACCTCTTGGGATGATCTCGCCACTCGTTTCCTTGCTCAGTTTTTCCCACCGGGAAGAACCACCAAGCTAAGGAAGGATATCTTGATGTTTGAACAACGTCGAGGCGAAACCCTCTATGGGGCATGGATTCGATTCAAAGACTTACTCCAAAAAGTCCCTCATCATGGCATAAATCTCTGGCTTCAAATCCAAATCTTCTATGACCATGTTGATTACCACACCAAGCGTGCCATCGATCGAGCCGCCGGGGGCAGATTGCGCGACAAAAGCGCCGAGGAATCATGGGAGATCATTGATGAGCTTGCATCCGACGATGATGAATTGTGGCAAGTTTCCCACGACGTACGCTCTGCGGTCAAGACATATTCATCGCCCGATACAGCCAATCAAATCACTGAGGAAAGCGTTAGTGAACTTGAGAAAAGGGTTGCATATCTTATGGAAAAGCAAAAGAGACCCTTAAGTCCACAAAAAGCAACAATTAACTCAGTCTCAAGCGTTAAGCACATACCATTGTCCGAATCACCCCGTAGGGAAAATACTAAACCCTTCCATAAGCACGCTCAACCCAACTCACCACCTCAGGAACTTAGTCCAACATTCGAAGCTCGAATGAGAGAATACATGCCAAAACACTCCGAACGGTTGGCAAAATTTGAGGAAGCCGTCTACAAACAAAAGGAGGAAATGGAGGAGAAGATGGCGGAGATGATGAACCTTTTGAAAGAATACACAAATACAAAAGCTCCTAAAAATGTGCTAGTGCGAAAAGATGTTGAAGTTCCCAACACTAAGTGTGTTAATGCCGTCTCCGTCGTCCAAGAGGGCAAAAATGATGGAAGAGGGAAGTTGATAACAATGGAAGTTAACAAAATTGACCTCGTCCCACTTAATGACGGAAACACCAATGCCTACACATGCAATTCCGACAAGGGAAAGGAGGCGCCCACTAAGGAGCGCCAATTGGAAGAACCACCAAAGTCACAACAAGTGAGGCATTACTTGAAGCACGAAATAAACAAGGAAACCATAAACGATTGGGTGGGAAACTATCGACGTACTCATCTACCCAACAAGGAGTCCAAGAGGATGGAACCGGATGATGAATCCGACACATTACCCGGAGGGCAATTGTATGAGTGCCTCATAAGACAAAAGTTAGTGGAAAAGCAGGAATTCTACGGGGTCTTCGAAATACCATGCAGCATTGGGAAACTCAAGTATCTGGATGCGGTAGCTGACCAAGGTTCCGACGTAAATTTGATGCCTTTATCCGTTTATGTCCAGTTAACCGACGAACTGCCATCCATCACCCGTACTAAACTCTCCTTTGCAAAACATTCTTATGAGTACCCGTTAGGAATTGCGGAAGATGTGTTGGTCAACGTTGCCGGATTCCTGTATCCGGTCGACTTCATGATTATTGAAAGAAATGACATGAATATGCCAATAATCCTTGGGGCACCCTTTCTCGCGACCACTAGGGCACAAATCAATTACGAAAAAAGTACCATCCAAATGAAGAAGGGGAAGAAAACAATAAACTTCCCAACGATCCCACGACATATACGAGATGTTGCTCTACAAAAGAAGATGGAGGCGAACCCCAATATAATCCGTGGTAAGGTTCGAGAGAAGATCCGTGCATGGGAGGCAAGGATTAAGAATTACAAGGAAAATGAGATTAGAGAATGTAAGGGCGGAAATGACGATTATATTGAGGCTGATAAGCAGACCAATAACCCGTGGAATTTACAAAAGGAGACTCATTACTCCTAAGGCATTCAGAAACAAAAGCACCTACCGATGAACCAAGTCCCTGGTGGTACGGACCATTCACAATTAAAAGTCTACACCAAGATGGGGTAGTGAGCTTGACTAGCAAGGGAGGAGGTGAAGTGACTGTGAATGTCGAGCGATTGAGACACCACCACCACCTGATGACAAGGATTATATCTATCAGGGGTACGTCATTATGAATGATGGAGTCATGTAATGTACGTGACTTTGAGTCTAGCTACAAGACTCGTTAATAAAGAAAAGCGCTTCTTGGGAGGCAACCCAAGCTTTATTTGCTTTGTGTGTTTATTTATTTGTTTGTTTGATTTTATTTGTTTCCGTATGTGTGTTTAATTTTTATTTTTATTGATTCATGTTCAAAAACTAATTTGTGAAAATGCTTTATCTTGTTTTTAACTTCGTCTTAACTACATATAAAGGTATTTTGCAAAAGTTAAGTGTAAGGGAAATCTAAATCGGTTTATTAGAACACAAATGAACATGAATCGTAATAATAATAAATTAACATACATATTAGTATTTGTTTGAGTCAAATGCTTGTATCGAGTCATAATGATGTTTTGCAGGATTTCCAGGAAGTAAGGTATAGGTTTTTCCAAAATTTTTTCGGAAACTTAACATGAGAATTCTGTCAGATCATTTCTGACGGCGTCAGGATTTACAACCTGACGGCGTCAGTCTTAATTTTCTGAAAATTTTTGAAAGTTTCGTTTTCTTAAAAAGTTTTTATTAAATCTCTAACTTATAATCTCCAGGAATCTGCAAAATTATCATTCCTCAAGTATTATATCCTTATATATAGAGTTTATCCCGCCGATGTTATGCAGGTTTTCGTGTTTGTTTTCTCAGGTTTAACAGGTTATTTTGGACAAGGAAATGTTTTGGATCAAGCTTATGGCGATGCATTAGTCATGGAGCTTCAACATTACTTTGGAAGAAGATCTAACCATGTTACTTCATTATCCACCGAGCGAATCAGGGGAGTATTTGATTTCATTCTTTTACTTTATGCTTTTACATCTTGTTATTTGAACATTGGGGACAATGTTCATCTTAAGTGTAAGGGGGGGGGGGGTAAAAGTACGATTAGAGAATGCTCTTACGCTTGATTTTTGTTTATTTAATAGTAAATGTGTAATAAAACTAAGAGAAACACCTGTTAGGGCAATTTTAGTGCCAAATTTAAAATTTTTTACAACATTTAGGAGTGAAACTTTGATCTTAATGAGCGTCTCATGGATAGGAGTTATATGACTAGCACAAAAACCGTACCACTAAAAAATTTTCCACCCCCAAATATGTGAGGTTCACCCCTAGAATTGGTAGGAAAAGCATTTATGCTATGATGTGTGTACCGGTAGCACTTAGATTCTAGAACTTGCGTTAGGACCATTCCGAGGCCACAAGTGAGACTACATTCGTGTAGTTAGATTTACTACATGATAAGAGGCATTAGGATTAACCCATTGTTTTACACCTGTGTTTTTGTTATAATTACGTTGGCTACATTGGTCAAGTAATTCTCCCACACCCTTTGCGTTGTACTCATTTTTAGTACACGATACCCCTAGTACACCCCTCAGAGCCTATCTTTTCGTTTTGACCTTTAAGCATTTTACTTAAAGGAAGAATTTGTTTACACCCCACTAAAATGTACACCCAAATCGCCTTAGCCTACCTTGTATGCACTCATTTTTAGTGCATTATTGTGACAACATTTGTTTAAACCCAAGTTAATTATCTAGTTGATTACATGGTTGCTAAGTCGAGTCATATCCTTGTACATATTGTTTTGGGACGATTGGGACTCATGGGTAAAGTACTAGTGTAATGGAGTAATGGGGAAGAACAACATTATTACCCCCATATGTGCTAAATATTTTAAAAGTACTCCAAGTTTTTCAATTATCTTAATCCGAGTCATTAGATTAGTTATTTGTAAAGTTATGTAAAAGTTCAAGTGTAAGGGGAATGCAATGCCCCTATGATGTATTATTTTGGATGGTAGGGCAAGAGTGTATGAAAAAAAAAAAAAAAAAAAATCGAAAAATCAAGAAAAATACAAAAAAAAAATGAGAAAAAGAAAAAATAGAAAAAACATACGGACTACCATCCCGTTTCATTTTATGTTTATTTTATGTTTTTGTTATTTTGTTTTTAGCTTAAGATTGAGTCGAGTCTTGGCTTAGCAACATTGTATAGTACATGTAATTGATCAAGATCTTTAACTCGCCACCAATAAAATATCCTTTATCCAACAAAACCGTGTTTTCCTTTTCCCTACACCTAACGTTATAACCCATGTAAAAGCCCTCTTTGATAGTTTATCTTAGGTGCTTACGTCTAGTGGAGGAGGTTTTTGATCCTTTCCCAAGCCTATGGTAATCAATTTGCTATGACAGGTAGTGAGAGATATTATCCGTTTTCATTTATGAGATTTATTTTGATGACACTTGAGAGATGTGAGTATCTAAACACTACTTGTGAGGTGCTAGTTTGTAATCTCCGTGCTTATTATGATTAAAGTGGAACGACTATATGTTGCAATTACTTTTATATTAGCGTTAAATGACCCCTAACTTGTATTTTGATTAGAATAAAAGCGCATTTGCTTGAGGACAAGCAAATCTCAAGTGTAAGGGTATTTGATGAAGCGAAAAGTGTACCGCTTTTAAGGGGTCATTTAAGCCCTAAATCGTATTTATTTGATCAAATATTGCCCTAAATCATTCCTTTTGTCATTTTAGGTACTTTTGAGAAGAAATCTGGAAAAGGAAGCATTTTGGATGTTTTTGGAGCATAAAAGTGAAGAAAACGACAAAGTCTCAAAATTATGCTGGAAAGTACCTTTGACGGCGTCATGATTTTCCCCAGACGGCGTCATGGCTTGGCAAAAGTGGTGGATATGAAAATTACTCATGATAAGCCAGAGAAATTTGCATGGGAATTCTGACGGCGTCACCCTTTGGAGTGATCAAGGTCGTCACGGTATAAGTTAAAGCGGGACGGCGTCACGCCTAATTCTGACGGCGTCAAGCCTTGATAAGCCAGAACGGATTTTGGAGAGCTAAAGAGGGACGGCGTCAAGAAGGCCATCCGGGAACCCTAAAAGCGGCGAGGTGACGGCGTCACACTCCATAACGTGACGCCGTCAGATCTGAAAGTCTATATATAGTTTTGCAATTTTTTGTCATTAGCGTGGAACTTATTGTGGAACTTTGTGTGTAAGAACCCTAAGACGATTTTAGCAGCTTTTTCAAGGCTTTTTGCCTTGAGATCTTCCATGTTACATTGAAGATAAGTTATCAATTAATCATTCAATATGTCTATGTGTTGTTTGATTCTATCTTGTTCTTGTCTTTTGTTTAACATGCTAGGCTAGATTTATCTTGTGTTTGCTTAGATCTAATGAAACCTAGCTATTGATTATTGGTTATTAGTGTGTTATTAGTTGTATTGGATGATTGTTCATCTATGTTAGGCTTAAGAAAACTGGCTAACTTCCTATTCGGTAACTTGCTTGAACGTCTTAAGAAACATGAACCAATGCGTACTAAAGGTTTTTATGGTTGTATTTAATGCATGAGCGAATTCTAGTGATCCCATGTTAGGAGCTTCTTAGCCGGCTCGACATAGGAGTGAAGTAGGAGTTCATAGAGTTGGGGAAGTACGTACGCCACCCCACGATTGGTATTAAGGAATACACCCGTCATCCACGCAATTAATACACACTAATCAACCGGTAAAAGATAGTTAGGGAGTAAGGAAATCTAAGTAAACACATTTCTCTCCACATAAGTTTTACCACCTTTTCATTTTCTGTTATTTTATTTTATTTGCATTCGTAGTTATTTGGGTTAGTTGACTAGCAACTAATTTCGCCCACTCTTTCAAACCCGAGATTTTACTTGCTTTCATAAAATTATAGAAACATAAAAAAGAATCTTCTCTCATCCTTAGACCTATTAGAGTAGTTTTTCATACCTAACGAACACTATTCCCTGTGGAGAACGATCAATCCCCCGTACTTACCACTACACTATACTACATCGGTCAGGTACACTTCCTGGTGGGGTTGTAAGCCTCTTGAGATCCCTCGAGAGGTAAAACCTGTTGTAAGGTTGCAAAACCACGCATCAGTTAGGAATAACCGTCCTATGATCCGCCAGAGCCGGAGGGATCTACCCAAGGACAATACCAATAGTTTAGAATTAGAAAGTCCTAGGTATGATCGAAAAAAGGAGATATGAAATGAAAGGAGAAAGAAGGGGTTGAAGAATTAAAAAGAAAAGTAAAGAAAAGGGTGAAAAGAAATAACCCTCCATTTGTTCAACCTTAGGGCAGACGCCGGGTTCACTTCATAATCTACTGGTTGACTGAGCATCACCGGTATTGAAGACAAAAGTCGTCATGGACCCAGTGACGCACTGCACTAACCTTCTAGCTACTCAGGTGTCTCTCAAAAGGCACTTGTTTCATTTCACACGGAGAACCCTTCATCATCTATCGACCTCTCACTACGAGATGTGTTGATATTGAAAAGGAGGCACTCTGCTCCATGCCTCCGACGACCAAGAAAATGTGCACTAATCGAGTCTAGAGCCATGAGATTCATCAAAGATCTCTTAGGAACACTTAGTATTAAACTGTTGTTCTACATCATGGGCATCAGTTGTAAATTAGGAAGTGTCCTACGCAGATCTTAGCAATCTGTCGAGAACATTCTTGAGAGAACTCACAATTGTGATTCTCAGTGATAGAATGGAAATCCTGCCAGGGTCAACATCAAACAGCCCTGACAGCAGGTCACTTCGGTAACTCCTTGTGGGTTACGCTTAGTGTTTGCTCCAAAATGGTCTACAGTCGTGGGGTGATCTCCAGCGGCTCACTGAATCGTGGGTGCACTTCGGTGTGTCCGTGTTAGCCCTTTCGGGGGTATCCGGTTCAGAACGGCCTGGGCAAGGATTAGAGAAAGTCTACACACTATGCTGTTGATGATCTCGAAGTCTGAGCCTGTAAGTGCCGGTTGGTTCGTGTTGCTGCTGCTGCTGCGGAGGAGCTTGAAGACCTGGAGTTCAACCACCATCAAGACTCCATCATGCTCATATCCTGAAGGTAAGTTCTCATAAAGACTCAGAAATATCAAAAGTTCAGAATATGTTAAAGAAAAGTCAAAGTTCAAGCACTACAACCTTTCACAAGTTAAAGATTGAAGAAGTAAGAACAAGTTGAAGAACCAATGTCAAAAGACATATGAGCATAGTGGAGAAGGCGTGAAGACACCAGAAGCAGAGACCATTAGAGAACGGCAGATCAGTACCATATCATATCACATCACTATCAAGAACAAAGAACAAAGATTCAGAAGACGTCAAAGCCACAAGAAGCAAAGACGACGTCAAGCAACCTTGATGACCAATATTTAAGGGGAGATTGTTGGGAACACGTTTTTGTATTAATTCAAGTATTGATCATATTGTAATAGGTTGCTTTGGCCTTTAGGTTTGTTATTAGGCCCAGCCCGTGTAGAAGGCCCATGGGCTGTGTCGTTTATTTATTTAAGTATGTTTATGTAAGATAATTAGGGCTTCAAGCCCATGCTCATGTAAAACTATAAATACTCCCTCCCACCTTAGGGAGAGGGTTGGTTGATGAATGCACTAAACATTTCCATATTATTTTTAATCATCTTCCACACACTCTTTCTCTCTCTAACTTTTTCTCTCTAGATCTAGGGCTTATTAGTGGTTAATCTAGGTAGCTTGTGTGATAATTAATAGTAACATCAGGTATTCGAACGAATGGTCGGGTACTTATCAAATTCGTCAACTTGATAAGCCTAACCATTCTTTCGTCTTGCTTATTAATTTAAAGTCATATCACGAATAAAAAGTAAGCTATAAGGGTGAATTTTCGATTAATAAAGTCCTTCGACACCCTTGTCGGGCTCTTATTGGACTCGTCAGTCCAATAAGTCCGATAACCGTGTCGGTCGGTTATATTAATGTTAAACCGATCCGTAACTTGACATCAATCCCACATAATCACTAATACGTCTTTAAATAACATTTCTCGATTTGCGTACCCTCGAAACATTTAATAACCCAAATTTATTTAAACGTTCCGTTTATAACGTCTCATTTTTAAAAAAAAACTTCCGTTAAATATTAAATAACAAATGATTTTTTTGTTAATTAATATATCCCGTATTAGCCGTTATTATTTATTTCCATTTCTAATTACATATATATATTTTCAAACAATTATATATATCGAGTTATTATCCGTTTCGAGTCACGAGTCCGAGTTTTATTAACTCTCGAGTCAAATAGTCAACCACAATATCCAATGTCCAAATTTAGTCTAATAGCATTGTTTCGGCTTGTCGAGGCCAAGCTGAGACTAAAAAGTCTCGGTGACACGTGACTTGGCTCAAAATCATCACATGTATATATATCATAAGCTCACAAATATAATCTCAAGTCCACCATGTCAAAAATATCAATAACAATTTAACGGCCCTATTTCCTAAGGCGCGTTAACCAAATCAATCCGAATCCAAGTTCCAAATCCAAACCAAGCAACAACAACAAATTAACATCACCATCATGCCGAGACCCTAATGGTCTCGGCTCGGCTCTCGGCACCAACACAAACCAACCGGACCCTTGGTCCTTTCTCGGCTACAACTCCCACAACAACAACAACTTCTTTCAAACCCAAAATAACCAAATCCAATCACCTAATCTCGACCAATACTCGGGTTTACCAAACCCTAAATCCGAACACAACAATAAAACCAACCAATTAAAAATGACAACAAAATAACCACAAGGACTATGTTATCAACTCGACACCAAGGACAAGCACCAAATAAGCCGTGGCCGTGAGCTTGAGCTCACGGCTTGACCTTGATTCGACCACACAACACAAATAAAATGATACCAAACTTGATTTACACATGATTTTAGTTATTAAAAAGGTTAACCCATATTTTTCTATACCCCAATCGAACCAAAATAACAAGAGTCAACTCGTTAAGCACAAGTTTAACTTACACCGAGTCACACACGCGTGTGAAACGGTGTAACCTACCTTCAATAACTCGGATCTACACGGATCTAGTGGTCTTGGTGGTGGTGGAGGCGCGTAGTGGTGGTGGTGATAGTTTTCTTGGCGCGTGGGGTAGCTAATTGTGACAAAGGAGTCACAAGGGTGATGTTGGTGGTGCCGGTGTGTGATGGCAGTGGGCGGTGAGGGTGGCCGGCGATGGAGAAGGTGGTGGTGGCGGCTATGTGTTGGAGAGAAATAACACAAAACCCTAAAATGGTGAAAATGATTATTACTTCCCCTTTTATAACCCACTTGGGCCAAAGTTGCCAACCCTAGAAACCCTAAGGACCTAATGTGTAATTTCAAGCAAGGGGCCTAAGTTGTCATTTGGTTATACTTTCTGTTAAAATTCCCAGGCCTCGTTTAACATACCAAAAATGACCGTAAAATTTTCTAAGTTGCGCCAATGTTTTTAGAATTGTTTTTTTGTTAAAATTGGCTATAAATATGTCCATGCTCGTTTAAAGCGTCAAAAATCAATACTTCTCATATTATTATGTTTAATTGTGCCGACTCACATAGTGCCTAACCCAGGTATATAGGAAACTACTCATCACATAACGATAATCCACTTAGCATTACCAAGAATCCGGATAAATTTCCAAAACATTCCAAAAATGATTCTAAATAATTAAATGCTCGTTTTAAACGTAATGCGGTATTTGAAAATGGTCCTGAAATTTACCAGTTGTCACAGCCTCCCAGCCTCCGGAGAAACCTGTCCCGGGTTTCAATTCGAGTTACTCGATACGGTTGAAAAGAGGTGAGGGTATTTTCTCTTTATCTCGTCCTCATGCTCCCATGTAAACTCTGGACCATGACGCGAGTTCCATCAGACCTTAACGATAGGAATGCGGCTGTGCTTCAGTCGCTTGACTTCACGATCCATGATCTCCACCGGCTCCTCCATAAAATTCAAGCTTTCGTCTATCTGGATCTCTCTCAAAGGAATAATCGGGGTTTCATCGGAAAGACATTTCTACAGGTTACACACATGAAAAACGTTATGTACACTATTCAGTTCTAGTGGTAGCTCAAGTCGGTAGGCTACCGGTCCAATTCTGTCAAGAATTTGGAATGGTCCAATGTAACAAGGATTGAGTTTTCCGCGCTTGCCGAAACGTATCACCCCTTTCCATGGTGAGATTTTTAACATGACTCTGTCTCCGACCTGGAATTCGGGAGGTTTACGTCTTTTGTCGGCATAGCTCTTTTGTCGATCACGTGCAGCTTGCAAACGGTTTTGGATCTGAACAATCTTCTCAGTCATTTCTAGAACAAGTTCGGGACCAGTGAGTTGACTGTCACCAACTTCAGCCCAACAAATTGAAGATTGGCATTTTCGGCTATGTAGTGCCTCAAAAGGTGCGACCTTAATATTGGCATGATATCTATTGTTGTAGGAAAATTTGGCCAAAGGCAAGTATCTCTCCCAGCCTTTTCCGAAATCAATGACACAGGCTCAAAGCATATCTTCCAACGTTTGAATAGTCCTCTCACTCTAACCGTCTGTTTGGGGATGATAAGCAGTACTCATATTGAGGTTTGTCCCCATAGCCGTCTGGAGTGATTTCTAAAAATTTGACGTGAAACGACTGTCCCGATCAGAGATAATAGATATTGGAACACCATGTCGGGAAACAATTTCCTTCACGTATAGCCGAGCAAGTTTGTCCATACCGTCGTTTTCGCTGATAGCAAGGAAGTGAGCAGATTTAGTGAGTCAATCTACGATTACCCAGATAGTATCAAAACCACTAGCTGCTCTTGGTAATTTAGTGATGAAGTCCATGGTGATTCGTTCCCATTTCCAAACAGGGAGTTCAGGTTGTATCAATAACCCTGACGGTTTCTGATGTTCGGCCTTCACCTTCGAACATGTTAAGCACTTACTGACATATAGGGCTATATCAGCCTTCATGTTAAGCCACCAGTACAGTTTCTTCAGGTCTTGGTACATTTTATCAGATCTGGGATGAATGGAGTATTTTGATTTATGCGACTCGTGCATAATCAACTCACGAATTCCTCCATAGAGTGGTACCCAGCTTCTGTCTCAAAAGTATAATGTTCCATCGGAACGCTTTACAAAGCCATTTTTGTTTTCTACCATACCATAGAGGTTTTCAGTCGGTCGGTTTTCTTCCTTTAACGCCTCTGCTTGGGCTTCAAGAATTTGGGATGGTAATGGTGAACTAATTTTCATTCCCAAGGATCTGACTCATAACGGTGGTATTCTCACCTTCTGACTAAGAGCATCAGCAACAACATTTTCCTTACCAGGATGATAGCAAATCTCACAATCGTAATCACTGAGTAGTTCCAACCAGCGACGCTATCTCATGTTCAGCTCTTTCTGGTCCAAGATATGTTGCAAACTCTTATGGTCCGTATACACAATGCACTTAGTGCCATACATATAATGTCTCCATATTATAAGTGCAAACACCACGGCACCCAATTCCAAGTCATGAGTAGTGTAGTTTTTCTCATGGGTCTTAAGCTGTCGTGAAGCATATGCTATCACTTTCTCCCGTTGCATTAAGACAGCTCCTAAACCTTTGTGTGAAGCGTCGCAGTATACGACGAAGTCTTTGCTTCCTTCTGGTAGGGCTAGGATAGGTGCACTACACAACTTCTCTTTCAATAGTTGAAACGGTTCTTCTTTTTCTTCTCCCCATTCGTACTTTACATTCTTCTGAGTCTCCGATAATAGCCAGCTAGGCCTAAGAATTGACGAACTTCAGTTGGGGTTTTCGGGGCGGCCCATTCCTTGATGGACTCGATCTTCGCGGGATCCACATGAATTCCCTGACTATCAATCACGTGACCCAAGAATTGTACGGTTGGAATCCAAAATTCACACTTAGAAAATTTGGCGTATAGTTGTTCCTGCTTCAGTAACTCCAAGATAAGTCTTAGATGCTCTTCATGCTCCTCTTTATTCTTTGAGTAGATCAGGATATCGTCTATGAATACTATCACAAACTTATCCAAATAGGGTTTGCACACTCGATTCAGGAGATCCATGAATACCGCTGGTGCGTTGGTTAAACCAAACGACATCACTTGGAATTCGTAGTGTCCATAACGAGTTCTGAACGCAGTCTCTCAAATATCTTCTTCCTGAACTCTAAGTTGGTGATATCCAGATCGTAAGTCAATTTTTGAGTAAACGCTCGATCCTTGAAGTTGATCGAACAGATCGTCAATCCTGGGTAGAGGGTATCAATTCTTCACTGTCAGCTTATTCAACTCTCAATAGTCAATGCACATGTGAAAAGATCCATCCTTCTTCTTCACAAACAATACTGGAGCTCCCCATGGTGAGGAACTCGGTCGTATAAATCCTTTTTCCGACAACTCTGCCAACTGTTTTGACAGTTTTTTCAATTCAGTAGGGGCGAGTCGATAAGGTGCTCGGGCTACGGGTGCAACGCTAGGCATCAAATAGATCTGAAATTTGACTTGTCTCACTGGTGGGATTCCAGGTAAGTCGTCTGGAAATACTTCTGGAAAATCTCGAACGATAGGTACATCTTCTATATGTTTTTCACCCTTTTCCTTCCATTTCTTCTCAGAAATTTGGGCCAAGAAGAGGTAACACCCTTTTTCTATATACTTCTATGCCTTAGTACAAGAGATAATGTTCAATCTGGAGGGACCTCCACGATCGCTCCTATCCCCTTGTATGTTTAGGATTTCTTTTCCGTAAGGCACACAAACAATTTTCTCATCGCAGATAATATTGGCACGATACTTGGATAACCAGTCCATACCGATGATGACATCAAAACTGCCTAATGTGACGGGTAAGAGGTCGATATTGAAAGGATGGTTTATAAAGTTCAGCGTACAGCCGCGGATGATGGTGTCTATCCTTTCAAGGTTACCATTAGCTAACTCTACGTCGTAACCAATACCTAAGGCTGTCGGGGGAATTTCAAGAAAAGGCATAAACATAGTGGATACAAAACTCCTATCGGCACCAGTATCAAACAATATGGAAGCATAACGATTATTGAGAAGGAACGTACCAGTGACAACGTTTGGGTCCTCTTTGATCTCCTTCCTAATAACGTATAATCTTCCTTGGGCTGCTCCCACATCTCCCTGATGATTTCCAGTACCTTGGTTTCCCCAATTTCCTCCTGCTCCCCTGTTATCTTGATTATGCCCATTTCCTCCCGTCCCTCGGTTTCCTTGGTTCCACCCATTCCCTGGGTGTCCTCCATTCCCTTGGTTCCCTCGGTTCCATGGCTCTCGACACTCATTCCTGTAGTGTCCCTTCTTCCCACATCCGGAGTAGGTGACACTAGACTTCCAATCTGTCTCTGGGGTGGTTTGAACCATCGCAAGGGGTCGAGACTTACATTCCCAGGATATGTGTCCTACCTTTGAGCATTTGTGGCACACCATAGTAAGCTGTCCGTGATGATGACGCTTACAACGGGTGCATTTCGGCTGATTCCCATTATAACTCTTCTTCTCCCCATCCCCGATAGCATAAACTTTGGCGATCTCTTGCCATTTATTCGGGTGGTCATTACCCTTAGACTGATCATCCCATTTCCTCTTATCATTTCTCCCATTTTCTACATTTTCAAGAACCAGTTAATCCATTAGGCGTTTAGCTATCATGATGGCCTCATGGAGATTTTTCGGGTTTGCAGCAATCACGTCATTCCTAGTAGTCAGTGGCAACCCATCAGTGTATCGCTCAATTTTGAGTGCCTCAGTACGAACCATCTCTGGGCAAAGTAACGACAACTCTTGAAAGCGGCGGTTGTAGGCTGTCATGTCGGTACATTTCACCTTATGGTTCCAAAACTCAATCTCCAGTTTCTTAACTTCTTTTCGTGGACAGTAGGTCTTAATCAACAAAGCCTTGAACTGTTCCCAAGTCATAGCATAAGCCACATCACTTCCAACAGATTTGAGGTAGTTGTTCCACCAGGTCAACGCTTCGTCCTTCAAAGTAAAGGTGGCATACTTCACCTTGGCATCTTCTTCACAGTTACTAACAGTAAATACAGACTCGGTTTTCTCCATCCACCTCATTAACACAACAACGCCTTCGGTTCCGCCAAACTCAGTTGGTCCACAACTCCGAAATTCTTTGTACGTACAACCACGGTTTTGGGTAGGTGGTAGAGTTCCAGCAGAGGTATTTGAGTGATTCGACTCAGCTAAGATTTCAGCAACACGCTGAGCCACAATTTGATCAATCAGAGTTTGGTTCATAGGAGGGGTGTTAGGTGGAGTGTGACCATTGACACCCTGATCATTGACATTCTAATCTTCATTAGTTTGATTGTTGGTATTTTGGTTGTCGGTATTTTGGTTGTTAACATTTCGAACTGGATGCCGGCCACGACGACCGGTGTTGACAACAGCAGGCCCTATTCGGGTGGTCCTGGCTGGGTTTCGTCTTGGAGCAATTGATCTGAATCACAACATAAGAGAGTCATAAGATTCCAAACAACATAGTATATTACGCAAGAAAGTGATCATCACAGGGTTGATTACCAACACAAATACCAATCACGATAACAGGAATACTATTCCATTCACACCACAAACAATTTATGCTCAAAACAAGGATCCAAAAGTTCACATCCATGATAACATCAACATCGATACATGGTTCCCAAAGTACAACAAAATGAAATAATAACTGATCGTCATAGACGATACCGATAAACAAGAATAACAAAGATAGCTGATAAAACTAACATCTCTAACTAAGGACTCCTCAGTTTAGGGATGGTACAATAGTCACAAATCTAGGTACATCTAGCCACGATCTTGACGGGTCTCTCTCAAGGTAGTCTCCAGATCTGCCATCTGTCTCCATACAGATGAGATCTCAATGCGATCTGACTCGCGGTCTCTCCTGAGTTGATCAATCTCAGTCTGATGCTCTGCGACTCTACGCCAAAGGGCCCTATCAGTATCTCGAGCAGTCATGAGACCTCTCTGTAAATCTCTAAGCTCGTCACGCCAGTGCAACAAGTCACGTCTCAAAGATGTGGTCCTACCATACAATACCCCCACATCTCGCTCAACCTCTCCGAATCTCGCCACTGCTGCACCCACTAATCGATCAGCTATCTGATAGATCCTCTCCTGGTGGGTGGTGATCTACTCCCAAATCTGACCAATCTCCCCATGAGTTGTTGCCTCAGAGGTAACCTCCGATGGAGTGTCTGGGGCTGGTAGACTCTCTGGCTCAGGCGAGTGAGGAGGTGATACCAACTCGAATGACTGCTCTAGTGAATCAAGCTTAGGCAAGTGCCAGGGAGAGTCGGGTATAGGTGAGTGCACTAAGGGTGCAGGACTCTGATCTGGTGGGATGACCTCATCTGGGAAAATCTCCACCTCCTCCTGAGGTTCCTCCTCAGGATCAACATCCTCATACTCATCCTCATCCTCCAAGTATGAGTCACTGATACGACGAATCTGTGAGGGTGAATCATGAGATGACGGAGTAGGTGATTGGGGGCTTCAGTGGGATGATGATGAAAGTGGTGATGATAGAAGAGAGCGAGCAGAGGAGTGCATAGGTAGTGATGGTTGTCACATTGACATGCGAGTAGTAGTTTGGTAAGCAAGTCGAGGAGTCTGAGCTCGGGCTAAAACCTGATGCAAAGTAAGCTGTCGCAAAGGAGGGCGACCAGCTGATGATGAAGATGGCTGAGGAGTGAGTGAAACCTGTGATACAGGGGTAACTAGTGATGCTGAAGCAAGAGCTAAGTGTCGGAAAATCGCATAAGGATCATCCTGAGCTGGAGTCATCAGAGACTATGTTGGGCGGGATGCAACAGCAAGGATCTCCTCAGAAACATCAAATACTAAAGAAAGCATAGTCTGTGACAACGGTATAGGGTAGGTATAAGTGTAAAAAAATAACTAATCTCATAAACCAAAATTATATCAAGACTTCCAAATATTTTTCACATATCATCAACTATATCCAAACCAAAAATCAATGAATACCGCATTACTCCAAACATGTTCAAGACAATTACCGCATAAGTCTTAATGTATTATTCTAACATATACTCAAAACCTTACACATAAATTCCAAGATATATCAATCATATCGTATTCTCATAGTATTCCAAACTTAACTCATGAGGCTTCGGCTTGGCAGGCTGGCCATGTATCGGTCAAGGATCAATTTTTGAAAAGCGGTTATAATCTAGGTTCTTGATAAGTACCCAGTTCTCTATAACCTTGGGCGCTGATACCAATCTGTAACACCCCCAAATTTGGTTCAGCAAAAGACAAAAACAAGCATTGGGGTGCTACGGGATTGGTTCACAACACAAGCATAAGAAAAACGGGATAACATTATACGTTTAAATAAAATCTTTCAAAATCCAAACTTCAAGTTTACATTTAAGATAGGTCCCCAAAAGAAACATAAGATAGGTCCCCAAAAGAATTATCAGAGTCTTAGTTGATCCTTCAACCATGCCACTTGCCAAGCCTCCAAACAACGTTCATCCAAGATAATCACCTTTAGTTTCCTGAGAAAAAATGCTAAAAAAAGTCAGCTAACGCTGGTGAGTTCATAGGTTTAGACACAACGTATACTAGTGGACCAAATCATTAACATGTTTGCTATACTGGACTATGTCACAAACCAACCAATCATACTCACACATAAGTGCGTCCAAACCTTGCAATAATCCCTATAGGTGCACCGTATAGTTCTGCACACTTGCAGCACATGCATTAATATTCTTGCACTATTGCAGCACATACATAGTAATCCTGCACAATTGCAGCTCATACAACAGTAATCCTGCACCATTGCAGCTCATACAACATATAACCATAGCCAGTTAACATAGCAAACATAATAAAAATGAAAATAGCCTTTGGTCCATTCAAAACGGTTTTGCATGTTTTCTCACCCCAAGTTTTGCAAATGGCAGTAAAACTATAAAAGTGGGGCTATGAAACTCACCTCGATCAAGCAAAGCACAACACACAAATCAATAGTGCAAAAGCACAACAGCAGCTAACACATCATGGCAACAACGGACTCGGCACAACCTAATAATATAAAACTTATCTTAACGTATATCCAAAAGCATATCAATTTTCGAACTATACCCAAGTATATTCCGCTTTTATTTCCAAAATATTCTTGTTAAAACCATTGACTAGTGTTTGGTGTCACCGTGTGTGCAGTGAAGACACGACACTGACTCTAGTGAACACACGCCAAACAAAAGACCAAAACCTAAACGACTCAAAACAGAATTCTCAAATAACAATACGTCAAGTTGTTGCAATATCCCAAACAATCTCTACGACTAAAACTCAAACATCAATACAAAACCAGTGATAAAACCTTAAGACTTAATAAGGTATTCGAACGAATGGTCGGGTACTTATCAAATTCGTCAACTTGATAAGTCTAACCATTCTTTCGTCTTGCTTATTAATTTAAAGTCATATCACGAATAAAAAGTAAGCTATAAGGATGAATTTCCCATTAATAAAGTCCTTCGACACCCTTTTCGGGCTCTTATTGGACTTGTCAGTCCAATAAGTCCGATAACTGTGTCGGTCGGTTATATTAATGTTAAACCGATCCGTAACTTGACATCAATCCCACATAATCACTAATACTTCCTTAAATAAAATTTCTCGATTTGTGTGCCCTCGAAACATTTAATAACCCAAATTTATTTAAACGTTCCGATTATAACGTCTCATTTTTAAATAAAAAATTCCGTTAAATATTAAATAACAAATGATTTTTTTGTTAATTAATATATCCCGTATTAGCCGTTATTATTTATTTCCATTTCTAATTACATATATATTTTTTCAAACAATTATATATATCGAGTTATTATCCGTTTCGAGTCACGAGTCCGAGTTTTATTAACTCTCGAGTCAAATAGTCAACCACAATATCCAATGTCCAAATTTAGTCTAATAGCATTGTTTCGGCTTGTCGAGGCCAAGCCGAGACTAAAAAGTCTCGGTGACACCCGACTTGGCTCAAAATCATCACATGTATATATATCGTAAGCTCACAAATATAATCTCAAGTCCACCATGTCAAAAATATCAATAACAATTTAACGGCCCTATTTCCTACGGCGCGTTAACCAAATCAATCCGAATCCAAGTTCCAAATCCAAACCAAGCAACAACAACAAATTAACATCACCATCATGCCGAGATCCTAATGGCCTCAGCTCGGCTCTCGGCACCAACACAAACCAACCGGACCCTTGGTCCTTTCTCGGCTACAACTCCCACAACAACAACAACTTCTTTCAAACCCAAAATAACCAAATCCTATCACCTAATCTCGACCAATACTCGGGTTTACCAAACCTTAAATCCGAACACAACAATAAAACCAACCAATTAAAAATGACAACAAAATAACCACAAGGACTATGTTATCAACTCGACACCAAGGACATGCACCAAATAAGCCGTGGCCGTGAGCTTGAGCTCACGGCTTGACCTTGATTCGACCACACAACACAAATAAAATGATACCAAACTTGATTTAAAAATGAATTTAGTTATTAAAAAGGTTAACCCATATGTTTCTATACCCAAATCGAACCAAAATAACAAGAGTCAACTCGTTAAGTACGAGTTTGACTCACACCGAGTCACACACGCGTGTGAAACGGTGTAACCTACTTTCAATAAGTCGGATCTACACGGATCTAGTGGTCTTGGTGGTAGTGGAGGCGCGTAGTAGTGGTGGTGATAGTTTTCTTGGCGCGTAGGGTAGCTAATCGTGACGAGTTACAAGTTTGATGTTGGTGGTGGTGGTGGCAGTGTGTGATGGCAGTGGGCGGTGAGGGTGGCCAGCGATGGAGAAGGTGGTGGTGGCGGCTATGTGTTGGAGAGAAATAACACAAAACCTAAAATGGTGAAAATAATTATTACTTCCCCTTTTATAACCCACTTGGGCCAAAGTTGCGAACCCTAGAAACCCTAAGGACCTAATGTGCAATTTCAAGCAAGGGGTCTAAGTTGTCATTTGGTTATACTTTCCGTTAAAATTACCGGGCCTCGTTTAACGTACCGAAAATGACCGTAAAATTTTCTAAGTTGCGCCAATGTTTTTAGAATTGTTTTTCCGTTAAAATTGACTATAAATATGTCCATGCTCGTTTAAAGAGTCAAAAATCAATGCTTCTCGTATTATTAAGTTTAGTTGTGCCGACTTACGTAGTGCCTAACCCAGGTATACAGGAAACTACTCATCACATAACGATAATCCACATAACATTACCAAGAATCCAGATAAATTCCCAAAACATTCCAAAGATGATTCTAAATAATTAAATGCTCGTTTTAAACGTAATGCGGTATATAAAAATGCTCCCAAAATTTACCAGTTGTCACATATAGGCAATACACGGGGGATTGATCGTTCTCTAGGGGAATAGTGTTATGAAGGCCAAAGTTATGTTGAGATAGCTCTAAAGGTGAGAGATGCGTCTTTTTCTATTTTTATATTTTTTAGAAAGCAAATTAAAATCTCGAGGTTTGAAGAGTGGGCGTTTTAACTACTAATTAATTAAAACTGATTAAACTAAAATTAAACTAAATATGCAGAAAAGTAAAAGTGGTAACTGTTATGATAGGAGAATGTGTTCACTTAGATATCTTTACTCCCTAGTTATCTCTTATTGATTAATCGAATTGTCATGTCCTTGTTTTAATTGGAGCGTTGTATTCCTTATTATTGGTCGCAGGGAGGTGTCATATGCCCTAACTCTATGAACGTATAAGTCTCCCCTAAAAAAAATTAAAGTCTATTAAGTCTCCTAGGATCTACAAGCCGCAATTCAGGCAATAAATACAATGAGAAAAACCACTAGCGCACTCTAGGGTTGCGTTTAATAAGACAGACAAGCTAGTACATATAAGATAAACAAGAAACGACAATCAATAATCAATAACTAGGTTTCATTCAATCTAAGCAAACACTAATAGATCTAGCCTAGCATGTTAAAGTGAAGAAAAGAAAAACATAAAATCAAACAACGCATAGACATATTGAATGATTAAATATGAATTACTTATCTTCAATAGAACATGGATAAAGTGGCTATAAAAAACCTTAGAAAATAGTAGAAATTCGTCTAGGGTTTCACCTCTCCAAAAATGTTACATAAATAAAGGAAAGCATACGAAAATATATATAGTTTTACATCTATGACGACGTCATGTTATGGGTTGTGACGCCGTCAGCCCGCCGTCATTAGGGTTTCGTATGTTGCTAAGTCGCTGTTGTGACGACATCTCCTTGGATCTCTAACGTCGTCATGATGTCTGACGCCGTCCCTGGGTATGTTTGGCAACAATAGCTGGTGCTGATGCTGGTGCTGGTGCTGGTGCTGGTGCTAGTGCTGTTGCTGGTGCTAGTGTTGTTGCTGATGCTGAAAAAGATTAAAATTATAGATTTTTTTTGTAGTGATGTTTGGCAAACTAGCTGAAATTATAAATTAAAAGTGTAAAATGACATAATTGGAGATTATTTTGTGAAAAAAAAAAGTTGTAGCCCCCATAATCTTTCATAAGTTGGTTCAAGGAGCTTTTATTTTTGGGGATTATTTTTACTATAATCTTTCATAAGTTGTTCAGCCAAACAATGCTACTTTTTAGACAAAAGGTTATTTTGTGCAAAAAAAAAGTTGTAGCCCTCATAATCTGCGTCACCAAACACAGAAAAGTCTGAGCCGTCACGTGTAAATTTAACTCTGGATCTTGGTCTTCAAATACAAGCGACGACGTCACTTGTTAAGTTGTGAAGCCATCAGGTCTCATTTCCTGACAGATTTGTGACTTGGTCATTTTCTTCACTTTCTTGTCCAAATTAGCCCAAAACTTGCCGGTTTTCGTCATTTGCGTCCAAAGTACCTAAAATTCAAAAAGAAATGATTTATGACAATATTTGATCAAATACATACGACTATAGAGACTAAATGATCCTTAAAAATGTATGTTTTAAATCCTTATCACGTGTCCATTGAGCCCAATTTATTTTGCCTATAAAAGGGGAGTACCCTAAACCATTTTAAGAGTCATTCTAAACTTTACCTTTATTCCAGAGAGATCTTTACTTTTGTTCAAATGTTTTTTTTTCTCTTTGAAGCCATTTTAGCCTCTCCTATTTTGTGAGGAGTGTAGGTGATAACACCAAATGTATACTATATTTACATATCATTTATCCCACAATTATTGTTCACTTATTATATAATTATATCTGAATTGATACTTAATTCATTTTGTCATTTCAGTATTTATGAAGTAATGTTGGTAAAGACACGGAAAACAACGGGATTTGGAGTATAAATGAAGAATCTGTATACAAACTGTGAAGAGCATATGACGTATCCACTTTTGGAGATACGCCGTATCAACATATGGAAGAATTCGCTAAGTATTGGTGAATTAGAAGATATACGGTGTATTGAACTCTGGCAATGCGCTGTATCTGAAGCGCTAAAGTCAAAGCCCAAGTCAATCGTTGAAGGCATACGGCGTATGAAACTCTGGCCATGCGCCTTATTGAAGATCTTAACCCCAAGTTAAAGCTGTCAAGATTATTGAAGAATACAGCGTGTCTCACATCAGCAATACGCCATATTTAAATATACGCACGCATATGCTGGGAATATTCTTTCTTATTCCCTACTAAAGAAATCTCGAATACACCGTATCACAACCCGATACGCCATATCGGTGCCCTGGACAGAACACTATAAATAGAACCCTAACATACGGGTTTAACACATCATACACCACCACAGCTGATTTCCAAGGTTCCATCACCTAAGTTTTTAGTCCCAAACACAAGAAGATCAAGAGGAGAAGGTTCTGACTCATCACACTTAGTATAATCATTCGGTTTGCATATCGATTTCATCAAGGTTTCCATTTGTTTATCGTTTATTATTACTTCGTGTATTGCTACTGAAATTATGAGCTAACTGATGTGTGCTTAAACACACATCATTTTTATACCAGAAAGCACGCTAAAATAGACTAATAACCATAAAAAATACGAAATTATATTGCAAATATGTTTGGTTTGTGTTATTATGTCTTGCAGGTACAAGGGTTTGAAAAAAAAAATGGTAATTACCCGAGCACTCAATTGGATAGATCACAAAATTACGAGAGCAGCGATAATTTTATTTGGAGCATCGAGGAAAAAAATGAAAAGTTGAAAGACTAAATGAAGCCCGAACGAAGATTATTACTTAATTATGTTGGTCTAATTATGTTGATTATAGCAGCCCAAGTCTAACGAATATATTTTTGGTCCAAAGGGATTGAAATGTAGTCGGCCCATGTCAAAGCCCAAAGTTAATCATGAAGTGAGGCCAATTTCAAGCCCATTGATGCAAGCCCATTTTTTTACAAATGTATTGGGGAATCAAATGTGTATTCACGAGTCATCAATTTAATGAAGTCAATATTATGGAGTGTTGCATGGTAGCGGATTACTACCCAATTTAATCCAATGGTCCTTACGTCACTTGAAAATTAATAAATTAAGATGCATCTCCCATCTCGCACCACATGGTTATGCTATCTCCCTTTCAGAGATAAAATTTTGGGGGTTTCAAATGCAAAACACGTGTTGCCCTGCTGCTATATGACAAAGGAAAGAAATTAAATAAAGAAATAGAGTGCAAAGCTATCAAGGCCAACGTGTGTATCATACAATCCAAAAATAATACATAGTGGCACTCGAACTTGGGCATAGCGACAAAAAGAAGAAATGTGTATACTTTTTTCTTGCCAAGCACGTGGAGTTCAATCCCCCAAATTAAATAGACGAGACGCGTGACTCCATTTTCCAATCCTACTCTCGCTCAACTAACCTTTCCTGCAACCAATAATTATCCGCCACGTGTCCATGCTATATAAAAAAAAAGTCCGGATTCATTGAATGATAGATGTCATTGACGAGAAAGGAGAGAGAAGCCTATCATTTGGCTATAAAGAGGCTCATGATCCGAGAATCAACATTCCTTCTACGCCTTTATTTTCACACACACATTATTTAGATAGCAGTTTTTTTAAAGTGTATTTTTAGTTCGTAGATTATTTCTTTTTAAGAGAGTATTCTAGCTTATTTAAAACTTATTGTAACCAACCTTTTTTTTAGCTTATTAATGAAGATGAAGTTTGCCTTATTTCCAACTTAGCTTATTTTTTTATTCTCTTCTTCTTATCTCTTTCTTTCTTATCTTTTTCTTTTTATTATCTAATAAGTTATATTAGCTTATTAGCTTATTGTAGCTTATTAGATTAGCTATTTGTGATAAGCTCTCTCATAGCGTATTCACTTTAAGCTTTATTCTTTTTCTTCTCTTCACCCTCTAGCTCGATTCAAACACCAAAAAAGATGCATGAGCTTGTTAAGCTTGGCTTATTTTCCAAATAAGCCTTGACATCTCTTAGTTTGAGAGCTTTTTAGCTTTTAAGATAGCTTATTACTTAGATCTAATTAGTTTTATCAAGTATTTCATATAAAGTTTGCAACTTTTTGAGTTTTTCTTGAACAATAAGCTATTTAATAGCTTGTTCATTTAGTTCTAGTCCTTAAACATCCCTGATTTGCGTCTATTCTTCGTAGTGGGCAACTTAGCTTCGGGTGGACTTAGATCTAATAGTTTTTAGTTAAAAAAGTTTTAATCTTTTTACTTTTTAGATCACTTTTTTTTTAGTAGTAGTGCTTATTATTGCTAACCTTTAATAAAGTTCTTGTTTTTTTTTTATTTCTTATCTGTCTCGACTTAAGGCGTGGAGCTTACGGGTCTTATAAGCTTAAAAATCATTAAAATTTACAACTTTAATAACTTTTATTAAGTTATTTAGTTAATAAAGCTTTAAACTTTATTAACTTTCTAGCAAAATTAAAGTTAACAAAGAAATAAACTTTAATCTTTTATTTAGTTTATAAGATCAGGTGGTTATTCTCTCGTATAAATCACCGGTTCTTAATCTCTTACCTTTTTATCAATTTTAGTTTAAATACTTAGTTTAAGATCATGTTTACGATTGTGGAATTATTTGTTTTTATTAGCTTTATTAATATGAGTAGTGAGTAGATCTTGTTATATGCTTGTTAAGTGTTGGTGGATTGTGAAACTAAGTGTGAAACCTTAGAAATTATTAGTTGATAACCTTTGGTTTACTTGGTTTGATTTTTAGTAACTTTAACGGGCAAAAGCCGTATAGGTAACTAATTATCTAAACCAAGTAGATTTTACCTAGGTAAAAAGAAGTGTTTTCAATATAAACCAACGCTGTGAGAAAACATTCCTTTTTAAACGGGTATTCATAGGTTGTTGATTAATAATTTCTGGATTATTTGTAGATCTTTTTAGTTGGTTGTTTTAACGGGCAAAAGCCGTTAGGATAATTGATTATTTAGATCTAATAATTTTTACCAAGAAAAATTAATTGTTTTCAATATAAGCCAAAGTTGTGAGAAAATGATTTATTTTGACGGGTATTAATTAAAAAAAGGGCTTAAAACGAGAATTCACACTTTATGATCTTTTCACCACTCTTGGCAAGCATATCTTTTAATATCATATTCTTAGCTTAATTTTATTGTCATTACTTGTAGTTGCTATTTAATTAGTTTAAAATTTTAATTAGTTAAAATAGTTTTTAAATCTCTAAAAACCAAACCAAAAATATTCGACAATTAAGCATTAAAACTAAAAACGCAAACGTAAATCTCAATTCAAATCTCTTTTGGAAAACGACCTCGGAAGATCAATTTATCACTTGTCCTCAAGTGAATCTTGGTTCTAACAGGAAAACTTGCAAATATTAAAGCTGCCGTATATCTACGACGAATCAGTTTTTGGCGCCGCGGCCGGGGTGGTTTGACCGACTATTACGTTGTGTTTGGCGTTCGTGCCTTGAAGATCCTTTCTTTGGAAAGTTTATTTTGTTAAAAATTTAAAAAACCTAAAAAAAAAAAAAAAAAAAAAAAAAAAAAAAAAAATCCAAAAATATTTTCCTTTTTTCTAAAACTTTCAAAAATCCAAAAATATTTTCTTTTTTCTAAAAACTTTTAAAAAAAATCCAAAAATATTTTTCGTAAATATTCTCAAATATTTTTTTCTTCTAAAATATTTTTCAAAAACAAAAACTACAAAAATATTTTCATTTTCTCAAAATTTTCAAAAAAAAAAACAAAAAAACAAAAAAACAAAAATATTTTTTCTATCTTCTTTCTTCTAGTACATAAAAAAATAATAATAAAAATAAAATAAAATAAAATGTTTCTAGAAAATCTCATTTCTTCTCCTTCTCATCCCCATGATCTTCTTACCATGGAGGACTTCTACCGCCCTTCACTCATCGGTAGAGGAGGACCGATCGCTCCGACAACCAATCAAAAAACCGATTTTGTTCTAAAAAATTATATGGTTGAGCGTATTTGACAAAATTGCCAATTCCATGGATTTGAATATGAAGATGCAAACCAACACTTAAACAGATATTTATCGATCACTCAATGCATCAAGAAAAATGGAGTTTCCGAAGATATTATCAATCTTAACTTTTTCCCATTCTCTTTATCCCACGAGGCTGAAATATGGTTTTATCATCTTAAAACTCATTCTATTCATACTTGGGAAGAGATGGTCTCAAAGTTTCTATCAAAATACTATCCTTATTCTAGAACATTGCAGCTTAGGAAAGACATTTTGAATTTCCAGCAATTGCCAAATGAATCAGTATTTGAAGCATGGGAGAGATTCAAATCTTTGTTGCGGAAATGTCCTGATCATAGAATTTTGCTTCTTGATCAAATCCTAACATTTTATCATGGAATAACAATGATTGATCGAGACAAAATCATCTTGGCTGCCGGTGGCAATCTCATGCGGAAGACTCCTCAAGAAGCATATAATTTAATCGAGGATATGACACATCATCATTATCAGTGGGACGCCGAAGTCCTTTATGACTCTACCACTATTTTGAGTGATCATTATTCAGAGAAAATTTCCACTATGAGTGCAAAAAGTGAGGTCCTTGGAAAGCAAATAACTGTCATAAGTCAATTTTTTCAAAAAGAGTCGGGACTAAGTCATCCTAACATCATTCATTATACATACTCCGATGAGAGTGATGAGGATGAGCCTTTAGAGGAAGAGAACTCTGTGATCAATCCACTTATTAGGGAACCATCAGATACCTCTATAATGGGGGACAAGGAAATCAAAGTCAATCCTCTTGAGAATATTGATGACCTTGTTCCAATCCCAAGGGTTTTCGAGAATCCCTTTAATCTTCCTGATTTTGAATCGTTTTACGTTGATGTCGATCTCAAAGGGTAAAAAGACTTGCTTTATCATACTCCTTCAATTGGTCCACCGGAGTATGATCATTTTCACTTCGATCTCGAAGCCGATCCAGGAGAGTTGACTAGACATTTAAATGAGAACCCATCTAAGGAATTATTGTCTAAACATGCCAACATCACATCTCCATCGGAGTATGATCATTTTTACTTCGATCTCAAAGCCGATCCTGGAAAGTTGACTAGACTTTCGAATGAGAACCCTTCTAATGAATTATCGTCTAAAAATGTCAACATCACATCTCCATTGGAGTATGATCATTTTCACTTCGATCTTCAGTCCGAAACAGGGACCATAATGGACAAGGTGCATATTTATAGCCCACAAAGTACCGCACATGTCCCACCTCCGTATATCCCGCCTGAGTCAGAGCTAGAGCTTCAAGAATCTCTTGTTGTTCCTACGACAAGAGATAAGCCAATTTCAAATACCGCCAACTTATTTGTGGACTTACATGAGAAACTGGTGACTCTATTGGCCGATCATGGAAAGATAAGGATTGATATGACGACCCTTCGTTATTACATCTTTGACACATATCCTATCTTAAGAATCCTTGGCCAACGACTACTTTCTTCTTCATCATATAGTCGTTCCTTCATTCTTCATGTGAGATTCTCCAAAATTTACTCATTTGATTTATTCGAGTTGGGAGATGAAAATGAAGTATTTGATCCCGGAAAATTTGTTATTGCCAGTCGACTCAGAAGTTTGAGGAAATTTCATCGGTGATTGATCCATCCCACCCTTTTGTCCTTAATGAAAACTAATTCGGGGGCGATTCAAGCTAGTGACTCATTCAAAAATAAGCGCTTCTCGGGAGGCAACTCGTGTTATCTATCTATCTATCTATCTATCTATCTATCTATCTATCTATCTATCTATCTATCTATCTATCTATCTATCTATCTATCTATCTATCTATCTATCTATCTATCTATCTATCTATCTATCTATCTTTCATTTCTATTTTCTAATAAGTGTGATGTGATAATTGGATTAGTGTGGGGGAGTGGTTCTCTTCATGTTGTGTTTTGTCGGTATCTGTTTTTGCTTGCAGGATTCCCTATGACCGTGAGGACCTCCGTGCTTGTTTTCAAACCCTCCAACACTCGGTCTCTGATCATTTGTATTGTTATATTTAGGGATATCCTATATCATATGTGCTTATCTGATATAGTTTTCCCTTATCACACTTTGTATTTGTAGCATTTGCCTTTTTCATTCCTAAGTGTGGGGGTAACACCCGACATTTTTGAACATTGAGGCCAATGTTCAGTTTTAAGTGTTGGGGGGGGGATTTCCATAAAAAATGACTATACCTTGTACTTGCTTTTACCTCACGCAACCCCGTTTTTACCTATTTTTGTTTGAACGAGATAGGCGACTGACGCCGCGTTGCGGGCGTGCCTGTTTTTCAGCTAATGTTTTAAATGGCTGAAAAGTAATTAAAGTAAACAGTTGTATAATATTAATAAATGCAACGTTACAATATAAGTGCTAATGTTTATTTGGCTAAGATTTTTTTATTGACACCTCTAATATTTTTTTGTCTTTTTTTTTGTTTCTTAGTGCCTGTTTTTCGGCTAATGTTTTAAATGGCTGAAAAGTAATTAAAATAAACAGTTGTATAATATTAATAAATGCAACGTTATAATATAAGTGCTAATGTTTATTTCATTAAACCTTTTTGTTTTTGTTTTTTTTTTAAATGTGTTTTAATGTTTTTTTATAAGATGTTTAATTTTTTTAGCTAAGATTTTTTTATTTACCATCATAAAAAAAGTAATTGTCATTTCTCAATTGCCGAATATATTGGGCCAACACGTGTTAGTCGTCATTTTGTACGCACAGGACTGATTCTGTTCCAATAAAATTATAGAAGTCATCACAGCCCGTTACCCTTACGACATATGCAGTAGTTATGTATATTAGACACTCAAAACGATGTACCTGTTTTATACGATAGTGCCGTCAAAAAGGCCATAGACAAAAAGCCTTTTTGGATGACACAAAAAGGCTAAGAATGCTGGGCCATAATTTTGCCAGAGAATCCAGGGATGAAACGGCACCATTTTAAACGGGATTTAAATGAGAGTAGGGTAGTCTTATGTATACCTGTGGAGTTGTTCAGTTATGGTCTCGATTGTGGGAGTAGAAAAAGGGATTGCATATTTTAGTGAGCCAACCAAGGCGAAATTGAATAAAACTTCATATACAGTGATGTACTTCTAAATAATATACATTTTGCATACGTATCATAAAGTATTAACAGTAATACACATGTTGATAGTAATTTATAAGCACTAAGACATAGAAAATCATTTATACTATGCCGTTTATAACAGTGAGAACAAATTTACTATATTTATAAAAGTATAAACTTTGTAAAGATTAAATTACTACCTCCGGTTCTGTCACAGATATTTTGTTTTTACATGGTTAAGAAAAATGTACATATTTTCCCGGCTTACTAAATAATATCATACAGTATTCAATCCGATGTCGTTTCGTCAGGGCTTTTCCTGGCCTTTTTTTGGTGTGCCACTTTTGGCTTGCTTTTGCAGCTTGTTTTTGCCCAGGCCGGTTCTATTTTTCCCCAACCGAGTTCATGAGTAAGAATGATAGCGCTGCAACATTCTTGACAGACACAAACACCATTTATAGTATGTTATGTTCTTATACTGGTATTTAGCCTGGTGCCAAAATGTTATTTACATGATGATATTATAAATGCACCCAGTGGCATGGTCAAGGTACTTACATGCAAATTGTCAACGACTTCGCTGCAAAGGACGTTGCTTTGAAATAATGAAACAAAAGGTACATGAACAATCAATGCAATGAGGTTTGAAAGAGAGTGGGACGATATGCATAAATAGACAGATGTACCTTCAGGCATGTCTGTGCACAACCTCTTGCGAACACCGTATGCACCTATGGAAGTCCCTGTAATTTTTACATGCATGTCAGCATAGGAGATGACATTAACATGAACCGGGGTTACGTGAGCACACATTCTGGTCAGAAAACCTGAAACATAGAGACTTTAGTAATAGCTTGTGGCCCCCGAACCTTTGAACTTCGTATCTTGAACCTGAAACACGACCATTGACATTAAGGTCAGGAATCTGAACCTGCTGCATCATGTTGATTCGTAAGTAAAAGCTGATAGTTTAAATGCTTTAAAGGCTCACTTTTAATAGCAATAGTTCTAGACCAATAATCCAAAAAATAGATACTTGGTACAGATACAAAGCGTATGGCGTGTGTGTAGGAAAAACTCAGCACGTGCAACCCGAAAGCAAATAGCAAACAAAACAGGGGTTTCGAAAACCCAAACACCAACCATGGCTGCAACCTCTTTTAGAATGAGGTTGCCCCGCCAAGATACTGATTCAACAATCCCACAAAAACCAACTGAACATAAGTGCAAAAAACAACTAAAAATTAGAACTTACATCAACACATTGTTGCTGAGGAGTTGATAGCATTTCCAATTTGCCAGCAGCTTTCCTTTCGCCTCTAGCAAATCGTCATAATTATTGAGCCTAGCAAATCCAAACGGCAACGAATTCTTTTTCAATAGTTAACAAAAAATACAAACCAAATATTACTAATCAGTGCATACGAATAGGACCAATCATAAATAATATTAACAACATGTAACTGACCCATTAACTTAGGTCACTACCCAATCAAAATGGCTTTTATGATAGTGGTTATCACAATACAAAATACAGTCCATACGTTGGGGAAAAATACAACTTTCATCCTCGCTTTGTGATCTATATTATTATTCAAAATGTTCAAAAAATATAATATAAATGAACATTAGGTTGTACTACCATTTAAACCATTATATGCATTCCAACTTATTCCAAACGTATAAACACTCAACACTAACAGTAAACAAACCAAGCACTACATCTACCTAAACTAAATTGGACTATATTTCACCCTAAAATAAAACGAAGCAGAAAACATTATAAAAAACAATGAAAATTAACAAAGCACAATTTAGTCTTCATCAACACAAACCCTAATATAAAAAAGATCAATATATATAACCAACCATAACTACCAAAAAACAGTTACAACCACCAATCAAATTAGCTTTTTTTTTTTTTTTTTTTTTTTTTTCTTTTTTTTCTTTTTTTTTTTTTTTTTTTTTTTTTTTTTTAATAAAAAACAATGAAAATTACCAAGTGCGTGTTCCAATTTGAATGAACTCTTAGCCATATCGATCAAGAAATTTCACAATTAACGGCAAAACAATAACAGATCTAAATTAGGGGTTTCTTCAATAAATCAAATTAGAAACTAAAAAGCAAAGCGTACAACTTTAATAAATAGGAACCGGACAACTTAACTTGAAAGACAGACCGGCGGGAGACGCTATGCTGGCGCGTACGCGCATCGACCGATCCAACTGCTGGTAATTACCTTCAAAAACAGCCAACAAAAGGGAATTAATGCACCGTATAGGCTACAAATGCACCAAGATCAAGTCAATCAACAACATATAACGAATAGAAAATAATAAAAAATGTTAAAAAAGCAAAATGAGAAAGTAACCTTTGCTTGACGACTTTCGTATCAGGTAACTGAATAATACTCGTATGTTTAGAAACAAAGTCACGAATAACACTGATGAGAACCCACGAATAAAGTAGATTCAGACCGAACGAATTTTTATATTTGGCAGACAACGTATTTGGCCAACCAGGGCAGACAAAGCAACTTAAAATAGAACGCCAAGGCTAAAGCTGTTATTGCCATAACTCTTTTTCCAGAAATGTGGTGCAATAAAAGATTAGGCTCAGATATGTATATGGTGGTCAGGTCATAGAAGTATCCGAATTCCGTTACGGTTGCAAAGAAACCTGGTTGAATAGCAGGGATATATGCTATGCCATCCGGTCATTGCCTTACCAAGTTAGGATTGGAACATCTTGCCGAAATTCCAACAATCATCACAGTCATAAAAACTTCTTTAAAAAACAATTTTACTTACAGGATATTAGAATCCATGAATAACATATTTGACAAAGCCGGAACAACCGCCATGGTTGCGTTAGTGTAAAGCGCCCTGCCAAGATATGGATGTTCTCAGACCTCAAACAGTTTCAGTAATATACCAATCATCATAGCCCATTATTCCAGAAAGTTGGGTAAGATTTATTCGTGCCCTGGTGCACGTGTGAAGGTTGCTGAGGCAAGCATTCCTTGCACTCTGCCATCCGCACACACAGTGCAGCAAGAGATCATATTTGAGCAATCATCACAGTACAAAACATTAGCCTCAGATAGGAATACACATATGTACCCGAAGCCGGAAAACTACAGTGGCTGCAACCCGCAGGTTGCCTCGCCAAGGTACCGACTTCTAGAAGGAACATGGTTCAGTTATGCAACTGCAACCATCTATCATCATCGGCCATTTTTTTTTATATATATGGAAATGCAAACAGTAATTTATCATCATCTTTGATCACCCGACATGGCTGCAATCACATTCTCGGTGTGACTGCCTAGCCAAGATATGGGTGTTGCTGAGCCACGCATAGTAAACAATAATTTACCAGCATACCAAACCACGGATTAGCAGTTGGCCCGCCATAGCTGTTCGCAGCGCCATCCACACTACGCACGGCATGGCTACAAACCAACTGAGTTGCAATGGCAGCAACACCAACAAACGCATCATAAGTTCCATATACAGCGGTTGGAAAACGATAACAACAATAAATTATATTATGCATTTGTTGACGGAAAAAAAAGGCCCAAATCTACCACAAAAAACTGAAAATCTAATTAAATCAAACCTCATCTTGACAATCACCAATGGTTAATCAACGGTTACCACAACGGAATAAACTATATTAAGCATTTGTTAACAGAAAGTTGTCCATCCTTTTTTTTTTGCTTGTGTATCCCATAAAATCCACAAAACAAAATTCAGTAAACATTGAAATAAGTGAAGAGATTATTATGAGAATAATATGAAAGAAACCCACCTTGAGATAGTGAACATCAGTACCACTAAAAACCAACAGCCTTCATCCTTACTCTAACATCATATGACCCTGTATTATAATCAATATATTAAACCACATAAGTTTTATGCTACTTTACTATGAAATTATAAATACATACTAAAAAAACAAAAAACAAAAGATACCAACAATACAAAGATTAAATAGTTGGATCTTCAGTGTGTTGATAGCAACATCCAAGCAGTCATGTTTTGTTCTTCTCCATCACTCATTCCACCTTTTTCCCAAAAAAACCCAAAGACAAACAAACCCTAATCTTGATTTAAAATAAAAATCAAAAAAAGAAAAAGGAATATACCGATCTGCTGCTAACCGATGAACCAAAAGCCTTATTAAACACTTGGAAGAAATCTGAAAATCTCAAACACAATCAGAAACCCACCAAGACGTTGAACCCTTTTTTTTCGTATGTGGGTCTACGGCAGAGCATCACCACATCACCACCATCCTGGATCATGAATACTGCACAAATTAGGGCTAATGAATCCTGCCACATCCTTCGATCATCATCAGCAGCAGCAAAAATTTGTGGAACGTTCTAGGTTTGTGCGGATTTATATATTATTGAAAGAACTAATACCATTTCAAACGGGCAAAAAATTGGGGTAGGATTTGGGGCAAAATGGGCTAAGGCTTGGGGCCAAATTTTGGCGGGAAAAAAGGAACAGGGACAGCCAAAAACGGCACCGTTTACGTTGTGGTTTAATATATATTATAATTTATAAAATGAAAAAAAAAAAAAAATGAAAAATTATTATATGTATGAATAAGTAGGCCCATAGGCTAGAACAATGGAGATTCTGACTTGACTGAGTATTGCACTCTAGCTTTCCCCTTAGCTTTCGAGACTGAGCGTTCGCTTAACGTAAAATTTTTGCAAAGAACGAAAAATGATAGAGTTGAATATAAGTTAGATGCTAAGCGTGGAGTAGTTGGATCTCTTTAGAGCTCATAGAGGTTATTTGTGGCTTTTTGCTCCCACCAGCTTGATACATATCAAAAATAATGCTTTGAATACATAAAGGTGCACGGTTTTGGCGATAGTTAGTTTTGACTCCTTCTTTAGAGAATTCTTGCTTATGGGAGTTGGGTACACATCAAGGTACTGTCAGCGTTACAGGGAAATAATACAACTGATTCCTGATAGTTAGCTGCTATTGTTTCGGATGTTGAAAGACTGTAGGACTCGGGGTTTGGCACCTAATAAATGTGAAATAAACCGAAGCCATAATAGACTACTGTGCCCTGACGGTTCGTTCCCGTTGACATGGTTGTTCAAAAGGTGGAAGTAATAATAATAATAATAATAATAATAATAATAATAATAATAATAATAATAATAATAATAATAATAATAATAATAATAATAATAATAATAATAATAATAATAATAATCCAAAGCCGATAAAAGTTTTCTGTTTCCTGACGGTTCGCTCCCGTTGACTCAGACTTCAAAAAGGCAGAGGAAATTCCCAAGGTCATAATAGGCTACTGTTTCTTGACGGTTCGCTCCCATTGTTGCAGTTGTTATAAAGGGCCGAGGGCTAATATGCTTAATAATAATGATAATAAAGCCAAATTTCGACTCCGAGGATATCTTAATAAAGCTTCTGTCTTTGGACTCGTAGCTGAGTTGTTTCGGTCGAAATAAAAAGGATATCCCCTAAATCATGTTAAATTAGGACCTTGATGTGGACCTCATTTTTATGGGCAGCGGTTCTCGAGGGAAGGATTTTAAACTAGTTAGCGTCTAAACTGGGTGCTTTTATCGAACTAAAAACTTATCGAAATAAGAAAAACTCGTTTTTAAGAATAAAATCCTTAGAGGAATTAGGAATAAGGGAGCAAGAAGTAGCTGTGCGTACACAAGTAGCATCTATGGGTAGTGTTAGCATCTAAGTTATATTCAGCTGTGATTTCGTTTTAAGCTCGGTTTGGGGGTTGCGAAAATCGAGGATGATGATCTTTATCTCCTGGAAACTCCCAGTTTGCGAGTTTCCCGTTCTTAAAGCCTTTTATATATTTTGAATTAAACTCTTTTTATATTTTATTTATTATTTCACGGTTAAAACGGGGCGTTTTCGAAACAAAATATTTTTATACCCCTTAATGAACATCTTTCTGTTCTTGTTTGATGTGAGGGATTTTTAGTTAAGGGTTTAAATATTTTCTTTCTCTACGTGTATAATAAACATTGCGTGAGGGACCAGCAATGGATTAGTGTGGGGGATTCTGATGTGTGCTTAAACGCACATCATTTTTATACCAGAAAACACGCTAAAATAGACTAATAACCATAAAAAATGCGAAATTATATTGAAAATATGTTTGGCTTGTGTTATTATGTCTTGTAGGAACAAGGGTTTGAAAAAAAAGGGTAATTACCCGAGCACTCAATTGGATAGATCACGAAATTACGAGACCAGCGATAATTTTATTTGGAGCATCGAGGAAAAAAATGAAAAGTTGAAAGACTAAATGAACCCCGAACGAAGATTATTACTTAATTATGTTGGTCTAATTATGTTGATTATAGCAGCCCAAGTCTAACAAATATATTTTTGGCCCAAAGGGATTGAAATGAAGTCGACCCATGTTAAAGCCCAAAGTTAATCATGAAGTGAGGCAGATTTCAAGCCCATTGATGCAAGTCCATTTTTTTACAAATGAATTGGGGAATCAAATGTGCATTCACGATCCATCAATTTAATGAAGTCAATATTATGGTGTGTTGCATGGTAGCGGATTACTACCCAATTTAATCCAATGGTCCTTATCTCACTTGGAAATTAATTCATTAAGATGCATCTCCCCATCTTGCGCCACGTGGCTATTGTAACGCCCCGTACCCGGTTTGACCAAAAATTTTGAACTTTGAACGCGGAAACGATTGACTACCTTTAACTCATGAATATTCTTCATGAAATGAGCATGACATATATGACTTTCAACATTTTAAACACACTTGCAAGAACACTTACCCAAAGACCCTTCAAAACCTTTCACACAACCTTTATAAGACAAACAGACAAGCCTTCTGAGACCAAGATACGCCGCATCCATTTTTAGGGATACGCCGCATCACTGTCTGAGAGACAATGCGCCGTAACAATAATAAGTGATACGCCGTATTGTCCTAGATTCAGATACGCCGCATCTATTGAATTAGATACGCCGCATCAACCCACTGAGACTGAAATTACAAGAAAATGGTTACGTTGCGCCGCTTCTCTACAGGAGATGCGCCGCATCACTCAATACGCCGTATCTCAGAGTAGATGCGCCGCATCTACCCTGCACCACAGAATTCTGGACAGACCCTACTGTCTCAAAAATGCAATGTCAACAGCCCCGGCTGGAAACCCGACCTCCCGGACTCGAAACTTAACGAAACTTTCCAGAAACCTTTAGTATGTCCGTAAGTTTAATTTCATCCAAAAACATTACCCGTTCGACCACTCGGAATAGTACTTCCAAATTCAACGGGAAATGCACCATTTCCCACAATGACCCATTACACTACAAAACCCTTTATACTACTACCAATTAACAAATAACTTGACCATAACCATTATATTAACATATCAAAGACGTTCCATGCATACATGACCCGTTAACTTTCCAAAATGGGTAGAATCATGTTTGTACCAAACGCCCCTTAATGAGTACTTAAACTAGCAATATGCACAATAGAAACTTCATGACTTACACACTTAATTGACCCATAATTTAGACATCATGACAAGACCGGAAAACTAACAAAATGACCATATAAAAGAAGTGTACCCACGACACCAAAAGAACACTTGGGGCTTCCAACTTCAATACGCTTGGTCCAAAAGAGATCCGATCTTCTAAGCTAGCTCCTATAGACCTTCCTACTTACTCCCAAGCTACCACTACGCCAAATCCTTACCCTTACTCCCACCGCTAGAACCTACAAAGATAACATTAGCTTCAAACGTAAGCGAAAACGCTTAGTAAGTATACAAGATATAATCAAAATCACATTTACTCAAGATTAGTGATTTCCACTAATCATAACATTTACAAGGAGCATTAAATGGGGTGATTACTTACCTTACTAAAGCAAGTAACATTTATATATAACATTTTCATGTATAGCATTGGATCCAAGCTAACATATCATTACAAGCTCCATAAAACATCACATTAACATAATCATAACATTAATAACATAACATTACAAAGATTATACTCATATACTTACCTCAACTCCTACTAGCCTCCTACTTGACTTTGAATGGGCTTCTATAATTACTCCCTATCACAAGATTAACTACAATTAGCAACTATCTAACTAAGGAGATCATCATTTCACCACTTTTTACCATAATCATCAAAACCCACCATATGAACCCTAATTTTTCACAATTGGGGAAAGTTACTTACTTGTTGTAAGGAACACAATTAAAGTTTCCTTAAAACTTCTTGATGACTAAAATGGCTAGAATGATAACTTCAAGTGTTCCCTCCTTTTTCTTGCTAAATGTCGACACACCTAGAATGAGCTCAAGATTTCCAGATTTTTCCTAACTAGTTATTTAATAGGGAGCTAGTTGCATCTTTGGCCTCTTGGCAATAATAGCCCTTTTAGTTTCATACTTCTTATTTAACCACACCCTAAGTTATAAAATATCCCTAACACATTTATATCACATAATACTTATATTAATGGTACCTTGTCGGGGTACGGGTGTAACAATTCTCCCCTCCTTAAAATGAGAGTTCGTCCCCGAACTCTACTCTTGGAATAAATGGGGATACTTGTCCCTCATTTTTGCTTCCGTCTCCCACCTAATGCTTGTACCCTTACGATGTCTCCATTGCACTTTTACCAACGGGATCTCCTTATTCCTCAGTTGCCTCACTTTTCTTCCTAGTATAGCTTCCGGTTCATCCTCTTGCGAAAGCAACTCCGGATCAATTTCAATGTCGTCTAAGGTGACAATACTCGCTTCGTCCGCCAAACATTTTCTCAAGTATGACACGTGAAAGGTATTGTGAATACCCTTCATTTCTTCGGGTAATTCCAACACATAAGCTACTTCGCCCACTCGCTTCAAGATTTTGAAAGGTCCTATAAACCGAGGACTAAGTTTCCCTTTGTTTCTGAACCTAAAAACGCCTTTCCACGGGGAAACCTTTAACATAACCAAATCACCCACCTCAAATTCGATTGGTTTTCTTCGGTTATCGGCATAGCTTTTCCATCTATCTTGTGCCGCCTTAAGTCTTGTACGAATCGCCTCTATCTTTTCCGTTGTAGCCAATACTACATCCGTGCTCGCCAATTCCCTCCTTCCGACCTCTTCCCAACACACGGGTGTCCTACACCTCCTACCATAAAGCATTTCATAGGGCGGCATATCAATGCTTGCATGGTAACTATTATTATAGGCGAATTCGACTAACGGTAAATGATCGTCCCAATTTCCTCCAAAATCAATTACGCAAGCTCGTAACATATCCTCCAAAGTTTGAATCGTCCTCTCACTTTGCCCATCGGTTTGAGGATGAAAGGCCGTACTCATATGAAGTCTCGTACCCAATTCTTCTTGAAAATCTTGCCAAAAACTTGAGGTGAAACGCCCGTCTCTATCGGAGACTATAGAAATAGGTACTCCATGACGTGCGATTATCTCGTTAACATAAATCTTTGCTAGCTTATGAACGGGCATATTTTCTCGGATTGGAATAAAATGGGCACTCTTGGTTAGGCGATCTACTATGACCCAAATCGTATCATTCTTCTTTTTCGTCCTTGGCAATTTCGTAATGAAATCCATCGTGATCTTTTCCCACTTCCAAACCGGAATATCCAAAGGTTGAACTTTTCCATACGGTTTTTGATGCTCGGCTTTAACCTTTAAACAAGTCAAACACTTCTCAACGTACTTTACACAATCTCTTTTCATACCCGGCCACCAATAGTTCTTCTTCAAATCACGGTACATCTTTGTAGCCCCCGGATGAATAGAATATTTTGACTTGTGCGCTTCCTCTAGAATTAACTCTTTGATGTTGCTACGAAAAGGGATATAAACCCTTCCATACCGAGTTTTAATTCCTCGACTATCTTCTTCGAGATGCGAAATGTAGGAAGTGATACGCTCACCTTCCCTATTTTCTTCTTTCAGTGCCTCCTCTTGAGCTAACTTGATCTTGTCAAACAGGTCGGTGGTGACAACCATTCTTAAGGAATGAATTTTAATAACCTCATTTTGATCCTTTCGGCTCAACGCATCCGCCACCACATTCGCTTTACCCGGATGGTAGCGAATTTCGCAATCATAATCCTTTAACAAATCCAACCACCTTCATTGTCTCATGTTGGGATCTTTCTTATCGAGGAAATATTGAAGGCTTCGATGATCGGTATAAATTACAAACTTGACACCATACAAATAGTGCCTCCAAAGTTTTAAAGCAAAGACCACAGCCGCAAACTCAAGATCGTGAGTCGCATAATTTTCTTCATGCTTCTTTAATTGTCTTGAGGCGTAAGCAATCACTCTTCCCCTTTGCATAAGAACACATCCAAGACCGGAATAAGACGCATCGCTATAAACCACCATATCTTCGGTCCCCTCCGGCAATACTAGAACCGGTGCTTCACACAATTTCTTCCGTAGAGTACAAAAGGCTTTGTCTTGTTCTTCTCCCCACTCGAAGGTAGCATTCTTCTTAGTAAGTTTCGTCAAGGACGATGAGATTTTGGAGAAGTCTTGAATAAACCTCCTATAATAACCCGCAAGACCAAGAAAACTTCGAATTTCACCAACATTCCTTGGCGCATGCCATTTCATCACAGCTTCTACCTTTGAAGGATCGACTTTGATAGCATCGGCATTAATAACGTGACCAAGGAACTGAACTTCTTGCAACCAAAATTCACATTTCGAGAATTTAGCATACAATCTTTCCCTTCTCAAAGTTTCAAGGATTTCTCGAAGATGAAGTTCATGCTCTTCTTTGCTCTTAGAATAGATAAGAATATCATCAATGAACACTATAACGGATTTATCCAACATCGGTCTACATACACGGTTCATGAGATCCATGAAAACCGCAGGTGCGTTTGTAAGACCAAATGGCATAACCGTAAACTCATAGTGTCCATATCGGGTTCTAAAGGCCGTCTTAGGAATGTCTTCTTCCCGAACTTTCAATTGATGATAACCCGAACGGAGATCAATCTTGGAAAACCACCGCGCACCTTGAAGTTGATCAAAGAGGTCATCGATTCTTGGTAACGGATACACATTTTTCACCGTGACTTTATTTAACTCCCGGTAGTCAATGCACATCCTCATACTACCATCCTTCTTTTTAACGAACAAGATTGGTGCTCCCCATGGTGAACTACTTGGACGAATGAAACCCTTATCGAGCAATTCTTGAAGTTGACTCATCAATTCTTTCATTTCGGACGGAGCTAGGCGATAGGGAGTTTTAGCAATAGGAGTAGCACCCGGAACAAGATCAATACGAAATTCGACTTGTCTTTCGGGTGGAATACCCGGCAAGTCTTCCGGAAAAACATCACAAAATTCATTCACAACCGGAACATCATCGATACTTTTCTTCTCAAAGCTTGTATCTATCACATGAGCCATAAAGGCATAACACCCACGTGATAAATATCTCCTAGCCTTCATCACGGTACACAACTTTAGTTCACCTTTTCTTTTATCCCCATAAATAATCATTTCACGACCGCTAGGATTCACAACTCTAATAATCTTTTGACTACAAAGAATAGCCGCGTTATATTTATCAAGCCAATCCATACCGATAATGATGTCAAATTCCCCGAGCATAATGGGAATTAAGTCGATCTTAAAGACACTTTCATCGATCTCTATCTCCACGTCTCGATATACATTAGACACAACAATGATTCTACTATCGGCTATTTCAACTTCTAGGGGTATAGAAAGTGTGGCTAATGGGGAAGTTATTTGCTTGCTAAAATCATACGACACAAAAGAAACACTAGCACCCGAATCATACAAAACCCGAGCGGGTATGGAATTTACAAGATGAATACCTGTGATGACATCGGTCCCTGATTTGGCTTCTTCGACACCCATTTGATAGACTCGAGCGGTCGGTTTTGGAATCTCCACTTTCTCTTGCTTGACGGTTCTCAAAGGCTTTGCTTCAATCGCCTTTGTTTTCGGGCAATCCCTCAACCTATGCCCTATCCCATTACACCCATAGCATACTATCATCGGCTTAGTACAATCTTTGCTTTGATGATCTAAGGCTCCACATTTGTAACAACCCGGCGTATTACGCCTACACTCCCCAAGATGAAACTTGCCACACTTAGAACATGCTACCTTAGTTTTATTTCCCGAGCTCTTCTTGCCATGGTCAAATCTAGCTTTCTTTCCATCCTTATCCACAAACTCTAGTTTCCTTTTTGGTTCCTTCGCCTCCTTCTCTTTCCTCCTAAGTAAATCCGCTTCCCTCACCCTAGCCCTACTCAAAAGATCCTCCAATGTGGTACATTTGAATGGCGAAATCACTTCGCGAATGTCATCCTTGAGCATCCTTTGGAACTTGTCCACCTTAAGCTTGTTATTCCCAAGATATTCGGGACAATAAGGGATCATGTCATTAAACATCCTCCACAACTCATTTACCGTCTCGTTAGTTTGAGTGAGAGATTGGAATTTCTCTCGAATTTTGTCCACCTCTTCCGCCGGAGCATACTCGGCACTAAATAACTCCTTGAATTCTCTCCAGGTACAAGTTTCTACCCAAGGTTCACCTTTCTCACATAGCTTTCCTTCCCACCAAGTTTTAGCACTATCCCGAAGAAAGTTAGTAGCGTAAATAACCTTCTTCCTTTCTTCGCAACCACTTGTACGAAAAGCGCCTTCCACCGCCGTAATCCATCTATTACTAACAATGGGATCAAGAACACCGGTAAATTGTGGCACATCACAAGCCGTGAAATCCCGGTAAGTAGCTCTATCATTCTTAGGTTCTTTTGTCGGACCACATTCTTTCTTAAATCCATCAAACTCTTCCTTCATTAATTCCTTAAGATTTTTCGTCGTTTGTTGAACATAGTAAGGCATTGCTCGCTTAATAGCCTTACCCACCCTTTTTGCTAATATTTGATCTAAAGCTTTCATTTCATCTCCTGTGAAGCCTCTAAATTCAGGGCCTTCGGAGTTTGAGGAAGAACTTTCATCATCCTTACTAGCATTACCCGGATCACTTGCCGAAGTTTCGGCATGCTTGGAAGCCGTAGATTTCGCGACTTCCTTCGGGTGAGGGGTTTCCATTTCTTCTTACTGAAATTTAGCAATTCACAACATTAAACACAATTATAAATACTTAACCAATGCATGAATGACATTTTTTTTTTATCTTATTCTAGCACCCTAGCTTGTCACTCATGTATAATCTAAATGATTTCAATTTCACATATGTCCCGTATTTTCATTACTACGTTGGCCAGGCGTAGTCGTGGAAATATTGAACATATGGGTCCTCAAAACCATCCAAACAATACATAAATAACAAACACTAGCTCTAACCGCATCTATCCAAGGCCTAAGTCTAGGAAATCCTAAAAAGAAATCCTAAATCTCTTAGACCGAAGCTCTGATACCAAGTTGTAACGCCCCGTACCCGGTTTGACCAAAAATTTTGAACTTTGAACGCGGAAACGATTGACTACCTTTAACTCATGAATATTCTTCATGAAATGAGCATGACATATATGACTTTCAACATTTTAAACACACTTGCAAGAACACTTACCCAAAGACCCTTCAAAACCTTTCACACAACCTTTATAAGACAAACAGACAAGCCTTCTGAGACCAAGATACGCCGCATCCATTTTTAGGGATACGCCGCATCACTGTCTGAGAGACAATGCGCCGTAACAATAATAAGTGATACGCCGTATTGTCCTAGATTCAGATACGCCGCATCTATTGAATTAGATACGCCGCATCAACCCACTGAGACTGAAATTACAAGAAAATGGTTACGTTGCGCCGCTTCTCTACAGGAGATGCGCCGCATCACTCAATACGCCGTATCTCAGAGTAGATGCGCCGCATCTACCCTGCACCACAGAATTCTGGACAGACCCTACTGTCTCAAAAATGCAATGTCAACAGCCCCGGCTGGAAACCCGACCTCCCGGACTCGAAACTTAACGAAACTTTCCAGAAACCTTTAGTATGTCCGTAAGTTTAATTTCATCCAAAAACATTACCCGTTCGACCACTCGGAATAGTACTTCCAAATTCAACGGGAAATGCACCATTTCCCACAATGACCCATTACACTACAAAACCCTTTATACTACTACCAATTAACAAATAACTTGACCATAACCATTATATTAACATATCAAAGACGTTCCATGCATACATGACCCGTTAACTTTCCAAAATGGGTAGAATCATGTTTGTACCAAACGCCCCTTAATGAGTACTTAAACTAGCAATATGCACAATAGAAACTTCATGACTTACACACTTAATTGACCCATAATTTAGACATCATGACAAGACCGGAAAACTAACAAAATGACCATATAAAAGAAGTGTACCCACGACACCAAAAGAACACTTGGGGCTTCCAACTTCAATACGCTTGGTCCAAAAGAGATCCGATCTTCTAAGCTAGCTCCTATAGACCTTCCTACTTACTCCCAAGCTACCACTACGCCAAATCCTTACCCTTACTCCCACCGCTAGAACCTACAAAGATAACATTAGCTTCAAACGTAAGCGAAAACGCTTAGTAAGTATACAAGATATAATCAAAATCACATTTACTCAAGATTAGTGATTTCCACTAATCATAACATTTACAAGGAGCATTAAATGGGGTGATTACTTACCTTACTAAAGCAAGTAACATTTATATATACCATTTTCATGTATAGCATTGGATCCAAGCTAACATATCATTACAAGCTCCATAAAACATCACATTAACATAATCATAACATTAATAACATAACATTACAAAGATTATACTCATATACTTACCTCAACTCCTACTAGCCTCCTACTTGACTTTGAATGGGCTTCTATAATTACTCCCTATCACAAGATTAACTACAATTAGCAACTATCTAACTAAGGAGATCATCATTTCACCACTTTTTACCATAATCATCAAAACCCACCATATGAACCCTAATTTTTCACAATTGGGGAAAGTTACTTACTTGTTGTAAGGAACACAATTAAAGTTTCCTTAAAACTTCTTGATGACTAAAATGGCTAGAATGATAACTTCAAGTGTTCCCTCCTTTTTCTTGCTAAATGTCGACACACCTAGAATGAGCTCAAGATTTCCAGATTTTTCCTAACTAGTTATTTAATAGGGAGCTAGTTGCATCTTTGGCCTCTTGGCAATAATAGCCCTTTTAGTTTCATACTTCTTATTTAACCACACCCTAAGTTATAAAATATCCCTAACACATTTATATCACATAATACTTATATTAATGGTACCTTGTCGGGGTACGGGTGTAACAGCTATGCTATCTCCCTTTCAAAGATAAAATTTTGTGGGTTTCAAATGCAAAACACGTGTTGCCCTGCTACTATATGACAAAGGAAAGAAATTAAATAAAGAAATAGAGTGCAAAGCTATCAAGGCCATCGTGTGTATCATGCACTCCAAAAATAATACATAGCGACACTTGAACTTGGGCATAGCGACAAAAAGAAGAAATGTGTATACTTTTTTCTTGCCAAGCACGTGGAGATCAATCCCCCAAATTAAATAGACGAGGCGCGTGACTCCATTTTCCAATCGTACTCTCGCTCCACTAACCTTGCCTGCAGCCAATAATTATCCGCCACGTGTCCATGCTATATCAAAAAGATGTCTGGATTCATTGAATGATAGCTGTCATTGACGGGGAAGGAGAGAGAAGCCTATCATTTGGCTATAAAGAGGCTCATGATCCGAGAATCAACATTCCTTCTACGCCTTTATTTTCACACACACATTATTTAGACACTCCCTCCGTCCCTAATTAAATGTCCACTTTGACTTTTTGCGGTATTTATTGTTCAACTTTGACCTTAAATATTTTCGTTTGTGTTATATAATACTTGATGCAAAATATATGAATGAATTAGGTTTTATATGTATTTTCATTAGTATAATTTTCATCAATTATTATACAACACAAACAAAATTATTTAAAGTCAAAGTTGAACAAGGAAGACTATAAAAAGTTAAAGTGGACATTTATTTAGGGACAGAGGGAGTAGCAGTTTTTTTAGGGTGTATTTTTAGTTCGTAGATTATTTCTTTTTAAGAGAGTATTGTAACTTATTTAAAACTTATTGTAATCAACTTCTTTTTTAGCTTATTAATGAAGATGAAGTTTGCCTTATTTCCAACTTAGCTTATTTTTTTATTCTCTTCTTCTCATCTCTTTCTTTCTTTTCTTTTTCTTTTTATTATCTAATAAGTTATATTAGCTTATTAGCTTATTATAGTTTATTAGATTAGCTATTTGTGATAAGCTCTCTCATAGCTTATTCACTTTAAGCTTTATTCTTCTTCTTCTCTTCACCATCTAGCTCGATTCAAACACCAAAAGAGATACATGAGCTTGTTAAGCTCGGCTTATTTTCCAAATAATCCTTGACATCTCTTAGTTTGAGAGTTTTTTAGCTTTTTAGATAGCTTATTACTTAGATCTAGTTAGTTTTATCAAGTATTTCATATAAAGTTTGAAACTTTTTGAGTTTTTCTTGAACAATAAGCTATTTAATAGCTTGTTCATTTAGATCTAGTCCTTACACATACCCGATTCGCGTCTATTCTTCGTAGTGGGCAACTTAGTTTCGGGTGGACTTAGATCTAATAGTTTTTAGTTAAAAAAGTTTTAATCTTTTTACTTTTTTGATCAACTTTTTTTAGTAGTAGTGCTTATTATTGCTTATTATTGCTAACCTTTAATAAAGTTCTTGTTTTTCTTTAATTTCTTATCAGTCTCGACTTAAGGCGTGGAGCTTACGGGTTTTATAAGCTTCAAAATCATTAAAGTTTACAACTTTAATAACTTTTATTAAGTTATTTAGTTAATAAAGCTTTAAACTTTATTAACTTTTTAGCAAAATTAAAGTTAACAAATAAATAAACTTTAATCATTTGTTTAGTTTATAAGATCGGGTGGTTATTCTCTCGTATAAATCACCGGTTCTTAATCTCTTACCTTTTTATCAATTTTAGTTTAAATACCTAGTTTAAGATCTTGTTTACGATTGTGGAATTATTTGTTTTTATTAGCTTAATTAATATGAGTAGTGAGTAGATCTTGTTATATGCTTGTTAAGTGTTGGTGAATTGTGAAATTAAGTGTGAAACCTTAGAAGTTATTAGTTGATAACCTTTGGTTTACTTGGTTTGATATTTAGTAACTTTAACGGGCAAAAGCCGTTAAGGTAACTAATTATCTAAATCAAGTAGATTTTACCTAGGTAAAAAGAAGTGTTTTCAATATAAATCAACGTAGTAAGAAAACATTCCTTTTTAAACGGGTATTCAAAGGTTGTTGATTAATAATTTTTGGATTATTTGTAGATCTTTTTAGTTGGTTGTTTTAACGGGCAAAAGCCGTTTGGATAATTGATTATTTAGATCTAATAATTTTTACCAAGAAAAATTAATTGTTTTCAATATAAGCCAACGTTGTGAGAAAATGATTTATTTTGACGGGTATTAATTAAAATAAAGGCTTAAAACGAGAATTCACACTTTATGATCTTTTCACCACTCTTGGCAAGCATATATTTTAATATCATATTCTTAGCTTAATTTTATTGTCATTACTTTTAGTTTCTATTTAAAACTAAAAACACAAACGTAAATCTCAATTCAAATCTCTTTTGGAAAACGACCTCGGAAGATCAATTTATCAGTTGTCCTCAAGTGAATCTTGGTTCTAACGAGAAAACTTACAAAAATTAAAACTGCCGTATATCTACGACGAATCACTTACACTCTTAGTTGTTAGCCATGTTATGACTATTACATTTATGTTATTTCTTTTATAAAGATTTGATGCATTGTTTTTAGACATTTTATGTGTTTATCGTTCAAATAATATACTCGTTTATTTGTTTAAGAATTTGATATCTATTTGCTAGATCATTATAGTGTAGCTCTTTAGCTATGTAGGTGGTCTGAATCAATATGCATGTGGGCGTGTGAGAGTGATAAACTACTACCATGTTCATCCTTCTTTAGGACTCGAGGAGTAGGAACCCGAGGTTAGATTGATAATGCTAAAACACTTAATTTAGTATAGTGTTCTTCAATAAAGTGACCGCATGAGAAGAGTAGATATCACCAGGACCAATGGGTACCATAGATAAATCGCATAGATTAGTTGATACCACTTAATGCATGTTTGTAACTGAATAAACCGATCAATTGCTTCAGGGATATAAGTTGCATGTATAGAACTAGGTAACCGAGAAATCTAGCCTAGTTAACCTTAGATAGAAATGCTTGTCTGTGCGTTTCCGATATCACTAATGCATTACATTACATCATTGCACGAATAAACAGATAACTAAATAATATAGTAGAAGTAACGTGGTTAGCACTCCTTTCTCCAATTGATCACAACCTTAGCGTAAGTTAATTAGTTTTATTTACTTTTCTTGTTTAGTAGTTTAATTAATCTCAAAATCAAAACCCCCTTTAAAAAGCTGTAAAATTCACTAGGTTAGTCTAGACAACACTACTTTAGCGAACGACTCGTACTTACCCCCACCAGCTACATTGATCGGGTACACTGCCCATTAGTGTCTGTCTATAGGTTAGTTTGGCAAAATAGAAATTTAAAACTTGATAAAATTAATAGACCTATTAGAACACGTCAAGTTTTTGGCACCATTGCCGGGGAGTAGTTTAGTTTTAGTTAATTTAGTGAGTTTTATAATTTTATTAGATTAGTTTATTTGTCTTTGTTTTTCTGCATTATTTGTTTCTGTTAACTGTTTTCTGTCTCAGGTTGGTTATACGGCTTATTCACTTCCATTGGATACGGCGTATTGCTTCATACACTGATACGGCGTATGCTAATCTCTACATACCGCGTATTACTTTTTGAGGCTCATATTAGTTTTTCTTTTTATTTTCAGTAGTTGTTAAATTTTATTTTAATTTTTATTTAAAATTTTTCTAAAGAAAAACTTAAAAATTTAAAAATTTAAAAATAGTTATTAATTGTCTATACGGCATATTAATTACTTTTGATACGGCGTATCAGTTTCAATTTCTGTATACGTATTATGAGTAATTGGGATATTGCATATTGTGTTAAGATTGAATACGGCGTATACAATTTCCTGTATACGGCGTATTGGGTGAACAGTAACACCAAAAATATTTTATTATTCGTATTTAGATTTAATTTTTTCGTTTTTATTACACATACCTACTCATATCTTTTGTTTGATCTAAAGTACAAAATGACTTAAACAATCGAGGAGTACATGACACAGATTCGAGACAACTCTGGTTCGGGAATTGTTAGGCCAGTTTTTGGAGAGGCAACTACTTTTGAGCTCAAGGGTTAATTTTTCAAGTAGCTTCGTGAGAACACCTTCAGTGGATCTGATGAGCACGTGGAGAGAGTGCTCGAGATTGTCGATTTGTTTTAATACCCTAATGTGAGTCAGGATCATGTGATGCTACGTGTCTTTCCTAAGACACCTACTGGTCAAGGAAATCGATGGGTTAAGACTATACCTGCTAGAAGCATTATTACTTAGGCTGATCTGAAATCAAGGTTTTTGTGTAAGTATTGTCCACCTTCTAGAACTGCAAAGAAGATGGAAGAGATCAAAATTTTCAAACAAGAACTGGGAGAACCCTCTACAGAGCATGGGACAGGTTTAATGATTTGCTCTTGAAGTGTCCTCAACTTGACGTGACTGAGGTACAGATCGTGATCGTCTTCTATAAGGGGTTGGATATAGCTACCAGGCAGATGTTGGATTCTCAAGGTCCAATTACTAAGATGAGTCTGAAGATGCCAAAACAGCAATTCAGGAAATGGCTGATCATTCTCAAATGTGGCATGATAAGCATCTACTAGGCGTAAGAATGATGACAGTAGTGAGTTTGGTTGTAATTAAGGTTCAAATAGCTAGCCTTGACAGGGATATGAAGAAAATGACTAAAAGAGTGCACTCCATTGAAGTACGATTTGAAACCTGCCATGAAAACCATTTGTCAAAGGATTACCCTTCAAAGGAAGAAGGAAAGACGTTGGAGGAGGCCTACTATACACAGTTTTGGGTACCATACCCTGGACCTGGAAGATATAGAGCTAGTGGGCCAGGATTTTACCATAGGGACAACAACACGTTCAGCTATCAGGAGAAGCGTTCAAGTTTGAAAGAGACTTTGAACAAGTTCATGATGGAGTTAGCCAAGAGGCATGATGTAACATTTTGTATCTTCAAGATCAATATCTAACCCATATTCTATTTTATCTTTTCACTTGAGTAAAAATTTGATTTTTATTTTTTACTCGATTTAGCGATTTTCGCATTTCTAGCTACACATGAGCCGTGTTTAGGATTTTTAGCCGTCTTCGTGTCCTTAGTAATTTAATATTTCCTTCATATACTCCTAGCATTCAAAAATTCCTATATTTAACATTTTTCATTTCGTTTCATGTTTAAGTCAATTTTTTGCTAAAAACCCGCGTGTAACCTTAACCCTAACTTTATTTTATTTTACTTATTACCACTTAACTATAAACTAGTTAACAAAAAAAAAAAAAAAAAAAAAAAAAGAAGCAATACCAAGTACCCCAAAACCGCCCCCTTAATAATCACACCACAACACCATTTTTATTTTATAACTTACCAAACACATACACATGCAAATCTCACAAAAACCATCCATCTCCTTCCTCTCTTGGCTGCTGAAAATCATCACCATACCACCATCATCTCACAAGTTTTTCATCTTAAAATCTACACTACAACATCATGCTTATGATCCTTGTTAAGTTTGGTAACTTGATTTGAAGACTTGGCTACTTTTCTTGGTGTTTTCCTTCAAGACTTGTTTGGGTTTTATAAAAGGGTTTATAGACAGATAGGTTACCCAAATTTTCAACTTTATTCACCTAAGTTACCAATTTTTTTTTGTGCAAACAGGGTATTGGACTACATGGGGTTGACATTCAGGTTACTGAACTTCAAAAGTGTGTTCAATCAGGTTACCGAATGACTAAACTGACGAAAATACTGATGGATCGTGTTTTGGTTAATTTATTGTGAATCGGGAGGCCTTGGAAGATGAAAGAACATCATCTCCATGGTAAGGGTTAGAGAGGGAAAGTGTAGAGAGAGAGATGGAAAACCTGGTTGTTTATTGATAATAAGAAAAGTGAAATAACACACACAAGCTTCAACCTCCTAGTGAAGGCTAGGAGGGCTTAAATAGGGCATCAAACACATGACTTTACAATATTGACGGTTTCAGTCCATGTGTTTGAGCCAAACATAATAACTAATATAATCCCAAATATGTTGTCACATTTTAGTGCGAGAAGCATTCCCAACAATCTTCCCCCAATGTGGCAACATATGGGATTACTTACATCATTTCCTACAAGTACAAATACAAATAAAGAAAGGTCTTCATTAGCTCTTCAAGTGCTGAGGATGACTACAGTTGCCGCTCTTTGTCTTCAACTTGTACCTCGGCTTGAGAACTTTTCTTTACTCGTAGTCACATGATGTAATATACATGAACTGGATTAACTTCCCCCCAATTCATGCTACATGTCTTTAACGGCTTCTTCATATACTTCTTTTTGGCGAAGTTTCTGAATCAGCTTCCCCCCAAACTGACAACCGTCTTCAGCAGATTCGAAACTTTGATGTAGTTAACACGTCTTCTAACTTTTGAAGGTTGTAAGTACGCAGCGGAATTTGTAGATGACATCGTAAACCACACCACGCAAATCTGACTAGTACTAAGTAACGATTATGCTCAATGCGGAAGTCCCGTTCGGGGGTAACATGCAAGAAATTAGCAAGATCTTCTCACATAAGTAGGCTACTTCGCACATCACACCCTGCGAAAGTTGAAACGATTACACCAAAATCACAAAACTAAACCACTGATCATCTCTGCGGACGTCTCCCGGTAGTAATAAAATTGTAAGTTTGATCACGTGAGTCTGTTATGCGTCCCTAATGTGCACATTTCTTCCCCCTGAATGCAGATCCATCTGGAAAAAGAGTGTTTTTGCAAAAAATGCAAGAAAAGTCAAAGAACATACACTCTCTCTTCCCCCACGATGTCTGCGCGGAATCGGAAGCATACACACTATGGTTACGATGGAAACGGAGGCAACGTAAACCCTGTATGTCCAATTAAGCGAAGATGTGTGAAGTACCATAAATAGCCCGTGAGAATCAACTGCTGATAGAATCTCTACTATTCTATACTCTTCTCATCTAACTCTTTATCGACCCCATTATCATTCTGACGGCTTTTTGTAGTGACCACTGATGGAGAAAACCCAGTATTACGAACTTGAGACTGAAGTAAAATAACCCAAACTTGTGACTTAAACTTGCACTATTGTCTGACTGAGAACCTATACTGAGCACTATAGCGTAACTCCTTTAAGCATAGGCCATTTCATATACCCATCCAACCATCCTTAACTGTATATGAACTCATCTTCAATTATCCACATCTATGTGTGACACTTGAGCACTACAACGTAACTCCTTTAAAGTGATAGCTATACTCTGTGAGCACAACAACGTAACTCCTTACATCAGGTATAACTAGATAACTCAAGTCTTAATCATTTTGAAGGTTATAAGCTCGAACAAGGATCTCGAAGAATCATGCATCCAACCAACCCCGATATCTTCAAGATACTAAGTACACGCACCCGTGAAATTCCACTTCAACCTCAAATAAATAATAAAGAATTAACCCCGTAGTCACATCTTGCGGTTCAATACCCAACACTAGCCTTTTGACGGTTTAAGTGAACTATGATAATGGTTTTATCCCGATCTTGTCAAAATTGTATCCCCGTGAAATTAGTCATGTTGTCACTTAAATCCCAACAATTACATCAATAATCTAAATATTTTGCAAAAAATTCAGCTGATTTTAACTAATATTCGGTAATAGCATGTGAAGCCCAATCCACTACCATAAGCCCAATCCACGCACTCATACAGTCCAGTCCATTTCAAACACCAGCCCACAACACAAATCATTAAAACCCGATCCAAACAAAACACTACCCTAATATTTTGGGTATATAATGGAAGTTTATACTCACTTAACCCTAACAACCTTTTTTAATCCGCCTCCTTCTTAACAAAAATAAAATTCTCTCCAACCAGTTCACATCACCATCAAAATAACTCGAATCTAATCTCATCAATCAACAAAAATTCATAACCGAACACATTAAATCGCTTGAATACAAACAAAAAAATCAATCTCAACCGTGTACCACTTTGTTCGAATCTGGTGACCCACGAAAGACTCAAGTATTTTCCATCTTCAGGTCTTGATAATGGCCTTAGGTAGGTATTGTTCTTGTTTGTTTTGTATTTCATTTGTTGAACGAATCGAAGAATGATAACAGCATAATTGTTGTTTGTCATTCTTTTTGTTCGGATAGTTTAAATGAAGCTAGGCTTCAAATAGATCTATGATGAATTTTTCTCTTTTGGTATATGTCTTTGGACGCATTTTTGGTACCAAAAGGAGATAAGACTGAGATCTTAGTGATGGGTTGTGAATCAGTTATAGAGTGTAGTAGTGTTGGCAGTTGGTGACGGGAGTTGGTGACGGGAGTAGGATAAGTGATTGGATTTTTAGTTGGTTTAATGAGGTTGTATTGTTAGTCTCGATCATGTTCATCCTCTTCTTATTTGTATTTAATTTCGTTAATGGTTGTCAATGACTGATGATGTCAAACAATGGTCAACGAAAAATCTGGTAGATCAAGTTTTGGTCAAACAATCTTCTCTTCTTTTAATTTCTATAATTTTGACTGTTGAATAGTTTGACCGTTGACTGGCTTGACCGATTGACCAGTTGACCGGCAATTGCGAAAGCATTTGCGAGAGCATATGCAAAAGCATTTGTGAAAGAGCAATTACGAAAAGCATTTTCGAAAAATGAATTGCGAAAAACCATTTTCGAAAAGCATTTTCGCAATTTCGATCACGTTCTCAAATCTTATACAAGAGATGAGAATAAAACCAAGTCGAGGTAGTTTCACAAACTTATACAAGTAAGGAAACACCGAGTACCAATTTCGAAGATTCTGATGAATTGCGAGAAAAAAGGGTTTCTCGCAAATGCTTTACAAGCAAATGCGAGAAAAACTTTTCCGATGAGTTTTCCGGCGAATATTCCGATAACTTTTTCGGCGAGTTCATTTTACCAGTTTTCCGACCAATTTAACCAGTAAATCTGACTAGTATCGGGCTACATAACAAATACAAATCTTCATGGGATAGAACCAGTCACAAAAATAAATGGTAAAGATGAATAAGGACAGAAAAATGGACCAGATACATTATAAAAGTTGATGAACTGTTTAAAAATGGTAAAGATGAATAAGCGTGTCTCGCGACGATCAGGTTCTGAGCAAGACCGCTTAGAACCCGAACATAACCGTCTAAACTTTCCTGAATCTTCGGCTGCACCTTTATCTTTTAACAGGAAAGATCTGGAAGATTTGTTTGCACCAATGTTTGATGAAGTTTGTGTTAGTAGTGCATCAGATGCTTCCACCAGTTCCGCTGCTCAACATGTCCAAAATCAAGCACCTGATCAATCTGCAACTACTACTACAGTAGTTGATAACAATGCACCTCAACCTGAACCCTCATCACCCATGGTTTAAACACCTCCACCTGCAGTTGAAGATTCTTCCCCCACTTCTAACCAAGTTCCCACACCTTCAGATTATGATGGGAATGCATTCTTCAATCCATTTGCTCCACCACCAACCATTCCAGAACCAAGAGAATCATCCTCGAGCAATATGGACCCGTCAGATCACCAAAACAACATTCAGCATTTTCCATCCACCCACAAATGGACAAGAGATCATCCCTTGGTAAATATAATTGGAAATCCTAACAACCCAGTCATCACAAGACAAAAACTTCACTCAGATAGTGAACATTGCATGTATGCACTCACTGTCTGTCAATCTGAACCTAAAAACATCAAAGAAGCCCTTACATACGACAACTGGATTGAATCCATGCAAGAAGAGCAGGATCAATTCAAATGTTTGGAAGTTTGGGAATTAGTTGAAAGACCAGATGGAGTTTATGTTGTTGGATTGAAATGGATTTGGAAGAACAAGCTGGATGCAGATGGTACAGTGATTCGTAACAAGTCCCGACTGGTAGCAAAAGGGTATAACCAAGAAGAGGGTATTGACTTCGAGGAATTGTTTGCTCCAGTGGCTCGGATTGAGGCAGTTCGAATGTTTCTGGCATACGCAGCCCACAAGAACATCACAGTTTATCAGATGGATGTGAAGACGGCATTTCTCAATGGACAACTCCGAGAAGAAGTGTACGTGTCACAACCAGAAGGCTTTGTGGACCCAGATCATCCTAACCATGTATATCGGCTCAAGAAAGCACTATACGGCCTTAAACAAGCCCCGAGGGCGTGGTACGATAAACTGTCTACATTTCTCCTTGCTAATCATTTTACCATTGGAACTGTTGACCCGACTTTATTTATACAGACACACGGGGAAGACATTCTCATTGTTCAAATTTACGTAGATGATATTATTTTTGGTTCAACCAATAAAAAATATTCAAACGCTTTTTCTAAATTGATGAAACAAAACTTTGAGATGTCTATGATGGGTGAACTTAAATTCTTTCTAGGATTGCAAGTTCATCAGTCACCCCGTGGTATATTTCTAAGTCAGTCAAAATATGCTCAGGAAATCCTGAAAAAGCATGGTATGACCAGCTGTGACACCTATAATACCCCAATATCCTCCTCATCCCCGAAGCTAGATGCTGACATACATGGGACACTGATGTGCGTGTGTATTGCTCTAATTCTTTTATATCCACGGTAGCGGCCCCAAAGACTTGGTGTGCGCGTGATGTGTCGTTTTGGTTTTAGCAGTATTAATGCTTACTCAAGTTTTAATTTTATATTTAGCCGACTTATCAATAAAACACACACTTTAATGAGCAGTGTACCCGGTCAGTATGAATATAATGGTAAGTAGAGTGTCGATCACTAAGAGTGGAACGTACTATCTAATTATTCTAATCAGTATTTTAATATCTTAAGTTAGCTGTACAACCTAATCTAACGCAAGGGGGTTCAGCCTGAGAGACTGGCACGGTTTGGTTATGATTAAATAGAAAACTAAACTAATGAGCACGAATCAGCGATTAGCACACACGTACACAGATAGATACTCGAGACAATAAGAAGACCTGTCCTGATAATTAAGTAGCTTGTCACTTGTTTTATTGCTAGTTTTATATGAAGTGTATGTAATTAACCCTTTCTCGTTGGCTCTAATCTTATCGGCGAGTAAACCCTTAATGATTACTTATGTCTATCCTACTATCCTAGAAACGATAGAATAAATAGGCGAGGAAGGGGCATGGCGACCCAAGCAATGCTCAGCTAGACACAGAGGTTATCAATGCACTAATAAAAGTCACCAAAGACATCAACATATAAACTTTAATTAATGGGAAAGCAATTTTAAGGGGTGCCCATGATTTTCCGTAGTCACATGGAATCGGCCCATCAATCCTGATGAATTAAAGTGTACTAATACAATAAAACAAAACTACTTAATGAATTGAATACATGCAGGACCTTCTTACAGCTCTTGTATCTTCGTTTAGGGTGTGTCTTATGCTGCTAATACGTCTGAATTCGTCTCCTAGGGTTCTGTCTCTCTCTTCTGAGTTTAGCTAGCTCTCCTGAAATTCGTCTGGCCTTGGGGTATTTATAGTTTCTGTCTGAGGGTTAGATGCGGCGCATAGGATAAGTAGATGCGGCGCATTGACTTAGCTTCGCGTGGGGTCCAAGATTAATATATTCAGGAATATTCGTACGCCGCCTTTAGATGCGGCGTAACTCCATTTCTCTATGCGGCGCATGTCCTTTGCTGTCTTGGATTGTAGCTTGTGAAATCTTGATAGTGATACGCCGTATGTAAGAATATGTTGCGGCGTATCTGGAGCAGAATGATCTTGATCTTGTACATTTCAGTAGACTCTTAACATCTTGCTTGTTTTGCTCCATAATTAGTCCAAAATCGCCAAGTTTCACATAATACTTGTTTTTACCTGAGAATTACAAAAGTAAACATTAACGTATCAATTCTCATATATAATATAATAAAACAAGTCAAATAAATAGGATAAATGATGATAATAAAATTTACTTATTTGAGTTCATCAAATATCCCCCCACTTGAACTTTACTTGTCCCCAAGTAAACCTTAGAATGAATTTTATGAAAATGTATCCTAAAAGATATTAGGATTTATTTTTATATTAAAGCATGTATTCGTTTTGTCATAATTGCACAACCAAACACTTAACGAGTTAGAAATAAAATAAAATATTTTGATAAAATCAAATCTAATCGTTTAACTGTCCAGTCGTGACGAATATTCTATCATAAGCTTGGCAAGTATACGCATCTCCCCCACTAAAGCCAAGGAATAACAAGTCTAAAGCGGTAAAAAGGGTTTGTTGGTTAAGGGTTAATCATCCTTTTTAATCTTTATCGATCTCAAATTCCAGAAAAGGCGACAAAATCACAAATACATGATCGAATCCACGACCACGATACTTGCAATTGCTCAAATCCTTAACTCGAATAGGCTAAAGATAGGACCAAGTAATCTTCACCGATAATATTATATCAAAAAGGGCGACAAAATCATAAATACATAGCCGAATCCACGACTACGATACTTAAGCTTGCTCAAATCCCTAATCTCAATAAATCAAAGGTTTGGATAAAGAATGATGTAGGGTATGGATAATATTTGGGATACAAATTGGTGTAAAATGAAAAATAAACAAAACAGATAAATTAAAATCCTAAGTGTGGTAAATTACTTTGCCAACCATCCCATGAATAAGACTCATATCATTGAATAACTCACGCTTTAACACTTGAAACACACGCTTTAGGTAGACACGAATTATGCTCAACTAAATCTCAATCAAAGAATAACCTTAGTTGGCGTTCCCATAACGGCCAACTCCCATTCAATCCATAAATATAATATACAACAACTAGTGGTGATATCGACCACTTAATACAAAACTTTACATAAGTTGGTTAAAACAAACTTCCAACTTTTTCTTTTTTTTCTTATATATATATATATATATATATATATATATATATATATATATATATATATATATATATATATATATATATATATATACATTTTTTTTTTAATTTTTAAATCAACATATATGTGTAAAATTTCACAACTTTTCTATCACTATTTTTCCGGATAATTTTTCCATACTCTTCATACTTTCAGAAATAACTGTAATAGCGAAAGTATTAAACATACGAAAAATAAACTCAAAGTTATACAATATTTACTTTCATACCAATTGCATTGTGCAATTTCCTGACCTAACCAAAGATAATGAATTACGCACGCGAACACAGGTAATGTAAGGAAACACACTTCGCCTAAAGCAATTAACCACGGATTTTAATCTACAGGGTAGGCTAAGGTGTAAGGGTGTAACGAAACACTATAACAAAGGTGTAAGAAACGAAAGGAATGGCTCTGAGGGTTTTTCTAGGGGTATCTTACTCTAAAAGTGAGAGTAACAAAGGGTTTATACGGGGGTTAACTAACCAATGTAGTTAGTTAATATCACATAACATATAAAGGCTATTTGGGTGTAATCCTATAAATTTACCAATTTAGACAAGTCATTCCAATTATATAGATAATACTTATTATGGTGGTCTCGAATAGTATACAAGCCAAGTTCTAAAGTTTACAAGTCACCGGCACACTCATAGATTTGTGAATTTTGATAAGTTCACAATTTTTGGAAATAATGTTGTGTGTGCAGCTATGTAATTTAGACTTTAAACAAAAACATGCTAGAAAAATTTTAAATTTTGATATATTAAGCGCATTTTAAGCGTATTTTGAAAAAGTTTAGGACAAGTAAGTGTTCTAATTCTCCAATCCCCCCACTTAAGTTAAACAACGTTTTCGTTGTTTGTATTAAAGGTTAAAAACTGGAAAATAAAAGAATTAGAACAGAAAAACTCCCCTGAGATTTGCTCGGTATGATCCTCCATTATTCGTATAAGAGCAAAAATCAACTTTCTTGTGGATGAGAACGTTTAAGCTTCAAAAATGATGTATCCACAAGAATGCAGGAATCTATAATACCATTAAGACTTTAACACACCTGAATTAAGAAGGTTCAAACTTGCATAATACATTAGTAGTTAGTAAAAATAAAACTTAAAAAATTAAAACTGAAAATCATCAGGTCAGTCGATACGCCGTATCTTATGGAAGAAGATACGCCGTATCGAGCCTGGAATAAATATGAATCAGAATAAAAGATGCGTCGCATCCTTAACTAGGGATGCGCCGCATTAAATAAACTGACAGAAAGTTTTAAAGTAAAAAATAATAAAAATGCAGAAAATTAAATAAGATATGACCATTGCAGGCGATGCGTCGCATCTTAGGATTGAGATGCGCCGTATCTTCAGCAGGTCTGACAGACTCAATACAAAATCAGAAAATAAAATAAAATAAAAGATAAGCATGGGTTGCCTCCCACGAAGCGCTTGTTTTTGTTCGAGTCACGAGCCTGACTCCACCCTTATTTACTGTGTAATAGGGTGTTGTTCCCCCCACTTGGGAGCAAGTGCGGGTGATAGTAGCAATAAACACGAAAAGAGTGTAAATTTGTTATTAATGATGGAAGAAATACATAAAGATCTTACCTTGGCAATATATGTACATCTTCCCTATTCTTACCTGGTTTGGTTGATAAATTAGATGACTTGACCATTCCATCTGAAAGAGTAGTGTGTTGAGGAAAAATGAGTCTCCTTTCTTCTTGGTTAGTCTCTTTGGTAGTAAGGCGTCCCTTGACTTCCGCAGAAGATGAGAAAGGGTCTTTAGCAAGTAAAATTTCAAATTCCTCTAAATCCTTCATAGGGTCGAAATCATCATCTTCATCAATCATAGCAATGTTTAAGAGCTCATCACCAAATTCTTCCTTGAGCTCCACCAAAAACGGGTTGATCACAGGTGCTTCATGTGCTTCAATAGGTAGTGTAATAAATTTGACCTCATCATTCTTTTGTTTTGCAACCTGTTTAGGAAAACTAGCAAGATTATTAGTAACGGGATTAATAATATTAAATAAATTTGTACCACTTTGTGTTGTAAGTGACTCCAATTCATCTTGTGAATCTCCATCTTCAACTAGTGGTCTTGCAATTTCAGCATCGTCCCGAATTTCATCCTTAAATAAGTAATCCCAGATTTCTTCAAAATCCCTCGTTGGGTCAAAATCTGGTTTATCCGTTCCACACCTAAATACTTCCGTTTGTTGTGGTAATTGCGGTATGCTATCGTACACAATAGCATCAAACTTTTTAATATCAGAATACTCATTATCTTCATCCGAGGGAATATTATCATGGTGTTTTTGATATGATGAGAATATATCTTCCACCTCGGGTGGAAAATCACAAGTAATAACACTATACACCATTGTCTCATATTCATCTTCATTTTCATCATAAGCATTTTCGGATGAAGAAGCTTCTTTGAAAACAATTGCCGGATTTTCATTCAAATCAAACACTTGTGACTTTTCTTCAACTTGTGCAATTTCCGGAGAAATAACATCATCAATAACTATTGCCGGAATCCTAATTGCATCAAAATCATATGACTCTTCTTCATCATCATCATTTGATAAAGTCCAAGTGTGTCGAAATGGCAATTTGTTTCTTTCTCTCCCTAACTTTTCCTGCTTCAATAACAAGTATTCTTCCATCGTGGGTTCTTTATCCTTGATGACTTGTGCACCATATCTTGCTCTTTCCCAATCATAGATCCCATTATTGCTCAAGGCTCTTTCCTCTTCAAGTCTGATATATTCTTCCATTGTAATATCCGGATCGTCCATCTTCCTGAAATAAAACTTACTCGTGCAAAAGAAGAGTGAAACAATCAAAGTAAAATAAAAGTTGCTGATATCAGTAGACGATGCGCCGTATCCAAAAAGTTGGATACGCCGTATCTTATAATCGTTAAAATTTAATCAGACTTTTATTTAGAAAATAGATACGCCGCTTATGATTTTAGAATGCGCCATATCAGTTTAATTTATCAAAAATCGATTATATTTATTAAAAATTAAATGCGTCGTATTAACAAAAGCTAATGCGCCGTATTTTCGTTACGTTTCAAAATACAAGATTTTTGATTCAGAAGATGCGCCGTATCGATTGAAATCGATGCGTCGTATCTGTTTAATAATTTGAAAACTGTTTTTAATTTAAATAGACAATACGCCGTATCTGTTAAAATAGATGCGTCGTATGGCGTTAGGGTTTAGAAAAATTTCTTATTAAAAACGGAATACGCCGTATCTTGGGGAAAGATGCGTCGTATCGAATTTATTAAACGCGTTGTATTTTATAAAAATTAAACGCAATACGCCGTATCTGTAAAAACAGATGCACCGTATCGTTTGAATCAGCTCAATACAACGATAGCAGAATGCAGAAAAATAGAAAAAGAAAAACAAAAATAAAATCAAACAAAAAGAAACAAAATTTAAAGAAAATAAAAACACACAAAAACAGAAAATATGCAAACTATACAATGAACGCAATTTATCTAATATATAACAGAGTTAGTGGTTAGAATCTAAAAATTAAAAAGAAAACCTAATTAAAATACTAATCAAATTAACAGATAATAACAATTCACTCCCCGGTAGCGGCGCCAAAAACTTGATGTGCGTGTGTATTGCTCTAATTCTTTTATATCCACGGTAGCGGCCCCAAAGACTTGGTGCGCGAGTGATGTGTCGTTGTGGTTTTAGCAGTATTAATGCTTACTCAAGTTTTAAATTTATATTTAGCCGACTTATCAATAAAACACACACTTTAATGAGCAGTGTACCCGGTCAGTATGAATATAATGGTAAGTAGAGTGTCGATCACTAAGAGTGGAACGTATTATCTAATTATTCTAATCAGTATTTTAATATCTTAAGTTAGCTGTACAACCTAATCTAACACAAGGGGGTTCAGCCTGAGAGACTGGCACGGTTTGGTTATGATTAAATAGAAAACTAAACTAATGAGCACGAATCAGCGATTAGCACACACGTACACAGATAGATACTCGAGACAATAAGAAGACCCGTCCTGATAATTAAGTAGCTTGTCACTTGTTTTATTGCTAGTTTTATATGAAGTGTATGTAATTAACCCTTTCTCGTTGGCTCTAATCTTATCGGCGAGTAAACCCTTAATGATTACTTATGTCTATCCTACTATCCTAGAAACGATAGAATAAATAGGCGAGGAAGGGGCATGGCGACCCAAGCAATGCTCAGCTAGACACAGAGGTTATCAATGCACTAATAAAAGTCACTAAAGACATCAACATATAAACTTTAATTAATGGGAAAGCAATTTTAAGGGGTGCCCATGATTTTCCGTAGTCACATGGAATCGGCCCATCAATCCTGATGAATTAAAGTGTACTAATACAATAAAACAAAACTACTTAACGAATTGAATACATGCAGGACCTTCTTACAGCTCTTGTATCTTCGTTTAGGGTCTGTCTTGTGCTGCTAATACGTCTGAATTCGTCTCCTAGGGTTCTGTCTCTCTCTTCTGAGTTTAGCTAGCTCTCCCGAAATTCGTCTGGCCTTGGGGTATTTATAGTTTCTGTCTGAGGGTTAGATGCGGCGCATAGGATAAGTAGATGCGGCGCATTGACTTAACTTCGCGTGGGGTCCAAGATTAATATATTCAGGAATATTCGTACGCCGCCTTTAGATGCGGCGTAACTCCATTTCTCTATGCGGCGCATGTCCTTTGCTGTCTTGGATTGTAGCTTGTGAAATCTTGATAGTGATACGCCGTATGTAAGAATATGTTGCGGCGTATCTGGAGCAGAATGATCTTGATCTTGTACATTTCAGTAGACTCTTAACATCTTGCTTGTTTTGCTCCATAATTAGTCCAAAATCGCCAAGTTTCACATAATACTTGTTTTTACCTGAGAATTACAAAAGTAAACATTAACGTATCAATTCTCATATATAATATAATAAAACAAGTCAAATAAATAGGATAAATGATGATAATAAAATGTACTTATTTGAGTTCATCAGACACCCATTGATCCTACGAAGTATCGTAGTATGATTGGCTCGATCATGTATCTCACAGCTAGCAGACCGGATGTTGTATTTGCCACATATCTTTGCTCCCGATATCAGTCTAGACCGACTGAACGGCATTTTTCGGCCGTTAAAAGAATCCTTAGATACATAAAGGGAACAATTAATTTGGGGATCTGGTATCCAAAGGATTCTGGGTTTGAACTTGTTGCATTTTCAGACGCTGACCATGCAGGGTGCTTAGACACAAGGAAAAGTACATCCGGAGGAACACAGTTTTTGGGTGACAAGCTAGTCTCTTGGCAGTCAAAGAAGCAAGATTGTACCTCCCTGTCTTCAACAGAATCTGAGTATGTAGCCATGTCTGCTTGTTGTGCTCAAGTCATCTGGATGAGATCACAACTGATGGACCACGGTTACATATTCAACAAGATTCCGATATATTGCGACTCCAAGAGTGCCATTGCCATTTCATGCAACACAGTACAACATTCGAAGTCCAAGCATATTGATCTCCGGTACCATTTCATCAAGGAACACGTGGAAAAGGGTACTGTTGAATTATACTTTGTGGGAACTGAACACCAACTGGCAGATCTGTTCACAAAAGCCTTGCCTCATGCAAGATTTGTGGATCTGGTTCACCGGATTGGTATGAGATGTTTGACACAAAATGATTTGGAAAAGTTTCTTAAAAACAATTAACAAAGTCAAACATCTCCAAACATCTTTGTAAATACTTTCTCAAAAAAAAAAAAAAAAAAAAGTGTGTGCAAGTACAAACCGTTATTCAACATTTTGTTCCTATTAAACCGTCTTTATTTATTTCTGAACAAATGTTGAGGGGGAGACACAAAATTTCACAAATTTTTTAAAATTTGTACTTGCATGTTTTCTGTAACACTGTTGCTTCGTATTGGTTATGATGGTATATCCTAAGGCTTAGGACTTTGATGGTAACAACAAAAGTTTAGAGGACCATATGTGCTAAATATTGAAAATCGTTTGGTTAGGATTAATTGTGCTAAATATTGAGGTTAAGGAACTAATTGTGAAAAAAGGTTAAAAGTTAAAAGTAAAGAGTTTAATGCCCTCTGCCATAACTGCGTTATTCATTTACTTTCACTGCCATACCTGTCTCTCGCATTTACTTCCCTTCAACAACCTAATCAACGGCTATCATTGATTCTGATCATCCGTTCAAGTTTTCACTAATCTGTGAGTGTTTTTATGAATATTAAGTGATTATAACAAACGGTTTTCAAGGAATTAGAGATCCAACGGTGGATTTTGTGTATAATGATTAGTCGTAATTCTAGGTTTTGCGTAGATTTGGGGATTTTTAATCCTATATTCCTATGTGTTATGAATGATTATGATTGTACTTCTGTACTTAGAACATGATTGTATAACATATATGCATGCTTAATCGTACCAGAAATACATATGAATGTTTATTCTTGATTTTAGGGTTTATGTTCATAATTTGGGGAAAATCGTATGCGAATGTTTTGGTGTAATTAGAGAGTTGTTATGTTGTTGTTTTGATATGAATTGAACATGTGTTGCCTCAGATTAAGCCCAGAAACATCAATTAGCCGATTAATTGAAATTTAGGGTTTATGAAGAACACGATGCACAAGCAGTTTGATTCTAGAGATTGTGTGGTTAATTCATGTTATAACTTGAACATAATGCGTAGAATAGCTATGTGAATCCATTGCAATTGGCATGATATCAATAATTTGTGTAAAAAAGATGCGTAGAAAAATCTAGGTGAAAAATCGTCGTCTAACGGGTTTCGGAATTTCTTGTATAAGATATTCTCGAATTTGCAATTGCTTTCGCAATTGTCATTTGCTTTCGCATTTGCCATTGCTCTCGCAATTGGTGGTTGCTATCGCAAATGGTAATTGCTCTCGCAATTGAAAAACTTTTCTCGCAATTGGAATTTCTCTCGCATTTGAAAATTTTTCTCGCAATTGGAATTTCTCTCGCATTTGACAATTTTTCTCGCAATTGGACTTTCTCTCGCATTTGACAATTTTTCTCGCAATTGGTATTTTCTCTCGCATTTGTCAAAGTCTCTCGCATTTGACAACTGCCTTCGAAATTACAAATTTCCAAAGAAATTACAACTTTTCTTAAGTCTTGTCAAATTAAAGAGAAGGTTTCTTATACAAATTAAAATGATCAATTCATATACTAAAGATTGCAAAGTCATGTTAATAAAGGATGTTATGTGCAAACACTTAGTCTCATCTAATGCTAACACACATATATCCTGCAAATTGGTTTCATAATGCTGTTTCAGATTATCCACAATGTCTTCACAACAACAACAACAACAACAACCACTTCCATTGATCACCAAAGCTGAATTATTCCCACAAGGGTTCACGGCTAAGTATGGCAAGAACAATTCAAGAGTTGTCTTTGACAACATCAAGTGTGCTGAACCAAGTTGTCGCATTGTTATTGAAATCCTCAAAAGACATGAATGCCGTAGTATTTTGGAGGATTCATATAGTATTCCTGAGTTATACATTCATCAGATGTGGAGCACTATCAACCCTTTGACAGTGACAAATTCTTCACATGCACTCTTGACAGAAAACAAGTCAAAGTCACACCAGCACATCTACGTGAAGCTTTATCTCTACCTAATCCACCGGATATCTCACGACAATACTGGCCTTCACCCACTGAACAAGACATTCTCAACTTTCTCATTGGCATTGGATATGATGTAGATCCCAATCTTCCACTCAACATTATCTCAAATATCAATGCTAAGTCCATTCCTCAACCATGGAGAGCAATGTACTACATTCTGATTCGATCAGTGTCTGGAAGAGACAGTGGCCACGAACATCCCAGACTTTCTCATGCTCAACTCTTCTGGGGAATTGTTACCAAACATAACCTTGATTTTGCTGCTATTATCTGGGAAGATCTTATGTTTCAAATACGGGCTCAGTATAAAAAACCATTGACTAAAATTCCATTTGTCCGTTACACTAAGTTGCTGATCAGTCTTCTCCTGGATAAGAATCATGATATTTCTAATCGACCCGAAGACAGAGAAAGACATGTGATAAAGATGGACACGGATTTCAAATCAGTATACTTTCCAAAGGATAGCACTCATAAACAAGGTCTTAAGCTGTTTGAGGTTCTACTTACTGATGAGGTCAAGGAAACTCCTGCTTACGAAGATTATTTTCAGGCTTATGAAAAGAAGATTGTCGGCATAACTAAACTAACTGAGGGAACAGGTTCTTCCAAGACTCGTTCCAAAAGTAGTAGAGCTAGTAAAGCTGGAAGTGCATCGAGTGCTTCAAAGAGACAACCCCCAAGCAAGTGGAGAATTGTAAAGACTGCTCCAAAACCAAAAGTTGAAGACATTGGTATTCGTGATGAATCTTCTGAATCCTATGAAGACACTGAACCAGAATTGGAAATACTTAATGAGAAAGAAGCTGAGTTTCAAACACAGCTTGACATAGAGAATGCAGCTAAGGCAAGTATTATACAAAAGAAGATTGATGAAGAAAGAAGAGCAGATCTACATATGAGAGTAATGAGGGAATTGGAAGAAAAGAAGAAGGAAGAAATTGCTAAGTGAGCAGGAGGATCAGGAGTCACTCCAGCACCAGTTTTATCCCGTAATCCGGTTAATCAACCCGGTGACTCAAAAACTTCCACAGTTCAGCCAGATACGGTTAATCAACCCGATATGGCTACATCTACGGTTCCCCCTCCTCAATCAAGCTCGGTTAATCAACCCGACTTGGAGAATCAAACACAATCTGAATCAGAAAAGATAGTCTTCACAGAAAATGAAATTTCAGATTCAATGTTTGATGACATCCCACATCAAGAGGAGGTACATCACCATGATGACACTGGTGAATGGGGAAATTCTGAGGAAGAAAAGGAAATTACTGGATCAAAGACTACTGAAGCTGCAAATGAGCTGGAGGCACTTGCTGAAACAGAAAGGAAAAGGAAGGAAGAAATGGAAAGGAAACAAAAGGAGGATGATGAAGCCGATAACTACATTATCTCTCCACTTAATGATCCTATGGATATTAATAAGTCTCCTCAACAACAACCACGGGATCAGACTCCTCCCATTCCTTCTCCCAAACCTATCACACCTCCTAATTCGCCTCCCAAGCATCCAACTCCTCCAGAATCACCTAGAAAATCTCCAAAACCTTCATCTTCATCTCACAAGGATCCTACACCTCCTAATTCTTCATCATCTATACCTTCACTCACTCCATCACCATCAAAATCACCATCACACAAAGGCAAAGCAACAATGGCAGAAAGAATTAGAACAATCATGAAAGGCAAACATGTCAGTAAAATCGCCAAAGTCACAAGAGTTGAAGTCCTCTCACCCATATCCAGGCAAATAAAGAAAGCAGCCAAACTTGCTCAAGCAAGAAAAGAGAGCAAGTTGCAAGAACAAATGACAGAGATGAAAAACCTTGTCAAGGATCTGTCTGATCAAGCCAAAGAGATGCAGCAAACAAAGCAGAATATGGATGAGTTTCTTACTTTTGATATAGAAGATAATATCAAAAGTAAGACAAGACATTATGTCAAACGCTTCACTGCTGATCTTCAGAAAAATATTAACGAGCATGTCAATACTCAACTTGATGTCAAGGTCAAAGAAGCAATCATCTCCAATTCTGGCTTCAAGCAACTCAAAGACTTCACCACTGAAGAACTCATACTTGAACTTCTCAACAGATTCCATGCTATGACATCTCCTTCTCCTGAAGATATCAGTCTCATAAAGTCTATTGAAGCACACATTGAGAAGGTTTCTTGCAAAGTTGCTGCTGATAAGGGTAAAAGGGTTCATGATGACGACAATGAGGACCAAGATCCAAATCCCACACAGAAGAAACAAAAGACTGGGAGTGGATCTGGTATTCACATTCTGGAACCAACAGAACAGAAAACTTCTTCCTCACCTCCAAAACATTAAGAATTTGGTCCTAAGGAAACCGAGCATCACTTTGAACATTTCATAAATGAAGACATTGAGTTTCAACCTCAAGATGATCCACCCCAACCACCTCCAAAACCAGCAAAGTCTAAACCTTCCAGCAGTAAGAAACCATCTGAAGAACCAGCTGTGGTAACATGGTTGGATACTGATGAAGATTTACAAGGAAATGACTGGTTCGACCATCTTGTAAGGGCTCAGATCAACAACGACGAAGCTTCCAAAATAGAAGATAGCACATTTGAATACACTCAGAAAGTCAAACATGCATTCAACATTAAGAAGATGACAAAAAGAGAGCTTCGTAGAATAAAAAAATGATGCCTTCATTCTTTTAAAAGATACATCTGCAAGTGCTGCTGAGTTGGAATATCATCTGGAGAACATTGCTTGGGCACTATCCAAAGACTTCGATTGGACAAATCCAGATGTATTCAGGGAAGGTGGTCTTGACAGTAAGAAATGTCCATACATCACTGACTGGACAAAACCACTTCCTGTCATCCGACCATACAATGGAATGTCAGAAATTCCATTCGCATTCTTCTTCAATCAAGATCTGGAACTACTCGTACATGGGGCTTCTAGTAAAGTCAAATATGCTACCTCAATCACATTCACTCCTGCTGCGAACTACATCAATCTTGCCATTGAGGAAGAAGCTAGACACCATAAACTCTTCGTCAACAAACTTGCAAAATATGATCGTGACGCTGAACTTGGAATTCACCACTGGTTTGACAAACGTAAGTCATGGTACAAGTACAAGCTTGGCCTCATGGCATCCCGTGAAAAGGTGTTCAATGATCTTCGTATCAAGGCGGTGCTTGATGCCAAGGGATCACAAAAGCTTGGCTACACTTTCATTTCTGAGATCACTGTTCGCAGACAAGATGATCTACTTTACACGTTCAATGAAGCAGATTTTCCCGCACTCAATCTCAATGACATTAAAGATTTATATTTGATGAAAGTACAAGGGAAGCTGAATTATCATAATCCTACTCTTCTGTATGCGTTTAGCACGGCTATCTGTCACTTCATCAGAAGAACAGTTATCAAAGAACGTGTTGAGGATCTTCAGCTTGGAGTTGAAAGCTATCAGAAGAAGTTGAATCTTGAGGAACCCATGTTTACTCTTACTGACAACAGAGAGCCTTAGTACTTGCTCAAGAACGACCATGTCTTCGGATTCGTCTACAGAAGTGCTACAAACACTAACCGTTTCATGCCACATAAAGAGATTCACAAGTTCTGTGATGACACTCTGAAGAATGTTCGAGATGGGTTAGTTTTACGAGTTCAGGATCAAGTATTGAAGAAGCACAAGAAATGGAATCATCATCAGCTTAGGCAAGTCAAGAATTTTATCTGGTCGATCGAAGAAAGGCTCTACCGAAGGGATCAGATGAGGAGGTTGGAAACATATGTTGGTGGTCGTCCTCCATTTGCCATCAGATTATTTCAGAGGACAGATCCACAATTCACCACTTTTGGTAAAGGCGGTTAATTGTAAGAATTTGATTTCAATATTCATTATTCATTCATAATTCTTACTTATATATGACTATAATATGACAACGGCTTGTGCACACATAACAGTGTACAACCCGGACCCCAAAGAAAGGACCCTGAGGTACGCTTCAGTGCCTCAATCCTGAAAAAGGAGCGAAAGCTTCTTACTTATGAGCAGAATTAAAACCAGAATGTTTTCTAAAGTTTTTTCAAACATTCTGCTCATAAGGACAAGTATTCCCTTGTTAAGGGGGAGTATTTGAAAAATATAATCTTTGTTCAGAGAAATATAAATGTTCTTGAAATTCTTCCCTAAAACTCAAAAACAGCATATTTTAATCATAAACGTTTTCCAAAAACATCATGAGTATGCTATTTTTGAGGGGGAGAAGTAAAAAGATGATTAAAATATGATCTCATTTGCTGGAATCTCTTGTGCTCAAACTCAGAATTGACCCTCGAATTGACGATAGGATAAGTCAGTAGTCGAAAGGACATGTCCCGGACGGGTAATAATTTCAAGCCAGTTTATCTGGTGATGTAAGCGTGTCTCGCAAAGGACGTGTCTGAGTAGAATGTACCGATTTCGAGCGATAATCTTTGAATATGATCTGGACGGGTAATAATTTCAAGCCAGTTTAACTGGTGATGTAAGCGTGTCTCGCGACGATCAGGTTCATTGAAAGTCAATCAATTCAAAAAGTGCCAACTCTTTTCGACATGTGCATTTTTCAGTCCTTATTCATCAAATACCCTCACTTTCATTTTTGTTAACCACATAAATGGTCCCTGTGGTTTTCCCTGTGTTACGGATTCAGTCCAATTTTCATTTTTGTTACGTTTTCGTAAGTTTTCATAAGTTTTCGTCTGGGTTTATACATTTTCGCACGTTTTTCCTCTTATTGGTCCGTTTTTATACGTTTTCGACCGTTTTTCCTCGTCGCGATCTGTTTTCATCCGTTTTTTTTATCCGTTTTCGTCAATTTTTATACGTTTTCGTCCATTTTCTTACGTTTTATCCGTTTTCGTCCGTTTTAATACGTTTTTGTCCGTTTTCTTACGTTTTTATCCGTTTTCGTCTATTTTATACATTTTTATCAGTCTTCTTATGGTTTTTTTCGTTTTTATTACGTTTCTTACGTTTTTAAATGTTTTCGTCCGTTTTCTTACGTTTTTATCTGTTTTTGTTCATTTTTCCTCGTCTTGATCCGTTTTTATACGTTTTTATCCGTTTTCTTATGTTTTTATCCATTTTCGTCCGTTTTTCCTTGTCCCGATCCATTTTTATACGTGTTTTTCCGTTTTATACGTTTTCGTCCGTTTACTTACGTTTTTAACCATTTTTATGCATTTTCGCCAGTTTTCTTATGCTTCGTTTCATTTTTATACGTTTCTTATGTTTTATCCGTATTCGTCCATTTTTATACAGAAAAAAAATTTAAAAACGTAAGAAAATAGACGAAAACGTAAGAAAACAGACGAAAATGTATAAAAACAACCGAAAACAGATAAAAACGTAAGAGTGCGGATAAAATTGGACGAAAATGGATAAAAACGTAAGAAACGTATAAAAACGAAAAAAACGTAATAAAACGGACAAAAATGTATAAAAACGAAAGAAGGCGGATAAAAATGTAAGAAACGTGTAAAAGCAAAAAAAACTTAAGAAAATGGACGAAAACGTATAAAAACGGACGAAAACGTCTAAAAACGGATCGAGACAAGGAAAAACGGACGAAAATGGATAAAAACGTAAGAAAACGGACGAAAACGTATAAAAAAGGACGAAAACGGATAAAAACGAAAGTAAACGGACGAAAATATATAAAAATGAACGAAAACGTGTAAAACGGATCGAAACGAGGAAAAACGAACGAAAATGGATAAAAACGTAAGAAAATGGACGAAGACGTATAAAAACGGACGAAAATGGATAAAAACGTAAGAAAACAGATGAAAACGTATAAAAACGGACGAAAACGTATAAAAATGGATCGAGACGAGGAAAAACGGACGAAAACGTATAAACACGGACGAAAACTTATGAAAACTTACGAAAACGTAACAAAAATGAAAACTGGACTGAATCCGTAACACCGGGCAAACCACAGGGACCATTTATGTTGTTAACAAAAATGAAAATGAGTGTATTTTCATAAGTTTAGTCATTCAGTAACCTGATTGAACACACTTTTGAAGTTAAGTAACATGAATGTCAACCCCGTGTAGTCCAATAACCCGTTTGCACAAAAAAAAAAGTTTGGTAACTTAGGCGAATAAAGTTGGAAAGTTGAGTAACCCATCTGTCTATAAATGTGGGTAATCACGTTTTGAAGATTAGAAGTGAAGATTTTTGTTAGTCGGGTGTCTTTTGGGTCAAATTTAATCAAGTCCTAAAAAGTTAGTGATTTTCATCTCTAGTAAGTTTAACTTCACTTTTCACTTTTGATTTTGATATATGCATTTGGGTTTTTATCTTTCAATGACAAATTGGTTTTGCTATTGTAAATGGACCTTCTATATCATGTACACACTATAGTTTACTCATTAGAGGCATTGGTTGAATGTGATTGAGTTTGGAATGGGTTATGGTTTAGGTTTGATTTGTGATGCAGAAATTTAGGGGCGGTGTTGATTGAATGTTACGAAAATGAAACGTGCCTTTTTACAGTAGGAAACAAATATGTAGACTTAGGTATATGTCTCAGCTTCAAGTGTCCAAAAAGATCATCAACAGATCTGTGGAAACCGTAGAGAGGGGGGGGGGTGAATATGTTTCCATTTAAAAACTTAAACCTTTTGTATCAAACACCCGATCAAGTGTGACATAATATAAAAAGTGTCAACACTAGTCTTACAAGGGCTAGAGATAATATAAGGCAACAAGTAAGGCAAGTCACAATAACACAAACTTAGACATATTAGTAATAACATGCCATGACACAAACACAACAAACACAATATAAGCAACAAACCACACAAGTATAAGTGCAATGCCAAATATAAAAGTAAAGCAATAAATGCAAAAATAAACGTAAAGAGGTAAGTAAAGAAAGCGCAAACCAGATACGACGATTTATAGTGGTTCGGTCACGAAGCTCCTCTTCGCCCTACTCCACTCCCCGAGTACCCAACTCGAGAGTTACTCCACTAATCAACAAGCTCCCTTCACGGCGGAGAAAACCATACAACGTCGCTTACATTATTTTCCGACACTAAACTAAATGTCGAATACTAATCTAGCTAGTACCAATCTCACTCACGATCTACCCGATCTACTCATGATCTACCCGATCCTCACAAATCACACAAGCTACAAGATCCACATGATCTACACTCGATCTACCCGATCTACTCACGATCTACCCGATCCTCACGATCTACTCTTGATCCACTTGATCAACACACTATCACACAAGCTACAAGATATCTCCAAGATCTCAAAAAGATCACAATGATCCACACACACAAGCTACACAAAAGATGGACAACTTGATGTATGCCTAGATACAACAAGTACGTAACGAATGTTACGAGTGCACTACACTAACACTACAACACTTTGTATCTTTGTGATACGATGTGTTCTTCTCTTACACTAGTAGAGGAATGAAGGTGATTACTTGGTTGGATGAAAGGATCACTCTAAAACAAACTAAAACTAGCTACATGATCAAAGAAACTAATCTATATGAAATTAGTTTTTGACTAGAGAAAAATGTGTGAAAAAAATTGTTCATTTAGGTGTAAAATGGTCCACTATTTATAGGCAGCTGGAATTCAAATTTTATGTCCGACATTCCCACGGTACCACTAAAGTTAGTGGTACCGTCGGGTATTTAGTGGTACCGTCCGTACCAAAGACGCTCCCCTTTTTGTTTTTAGTGGTGAAGGTTTATTTGGGGATGTTTGGAGCTGTTTCGGGGGGAAAATGGCTGTTGGGATTTTTAAACTAATTTTTCAAAATAAAACATTTCTTTTTGATTCAAAAATAATTTGTAAAATGTATTTTTGAAAAAATGTTTTGTCACATTAAAAATGTGAAGTCTTTGAACAAAAATTTAATCCTTTGATCATTTGTCAAGTTTTAAATTTGTTTGTTCATACGTTGAGTGATTTACGTCGGAATGGAAATCTGCGACTGAGTTGAAGCATACTTGAGACTTCAAGAGGTGTTGATATAAGTACGCATTGATGATTTGTGTTTACAAGTAACTTGCGCATTTTACGTTATGCATTACAAGTTACATGTTTGTCATTATTAAAACTGAAGAAACTGTTTAGTTTAAATATCATAATATTTTCACTAACAATCTCCCCCTTTTTGATGATGACAAATATGTAGACCGTGATACACAGTAAAATGTAAAAGTTATCTGTTTACACTTCGTTCTCCCCCTTTTGTCGAAGCAAAAAGGTGGTTCAACTCGTAAGATGGTTGCTTTGAGATTTCCCTTTCTCTTCTCCCCCTTATTACAATACCTTCCTTTTCTCCCAGAAAGGTGAGCTTGCATCATCCAAGTGAATTCTTCAATCACCACTGTTAGAAAGACTTTGTGCTATGTATTCGAGTACTCCCTAGCTCCCCCTAGCTCAATGCTCTCATATGGTGATTGAATCCCCTTGTTTATTTACTTTAGTATCTTGTGGATCCATGGATCAAATTCTTACAAAGGCTTTTCCTACATCAAGGGTTAGCTTCGTGCAACATAATATATAAAAGAATAGGAGAAACATTATAGGGATAGAATATACATAGCAAGACATGCAAAGGTTAAACTATGTTAAAATGTAGCTACCAAAAAAAAGGAAAAGAGTTTGATGAGGTATGTGAGCATATCAAAGTATGCTAGAGGTTAGACACGTGATGAAAGTGTGCCAAAAGGATAAACATGAAGAAGAAAGCCTAAGAAATTTGAGCGACACAAAGATGTGAATGCATAATGCAATTCAATGACACTAGAGGGTCACAACTTGACCGACAACCTAAGGTGTAATTGTTCAACCAATCATGGGAAGGACACATGAAATTATGGGAATAACTTCTTCCAAGTTGTCATTGGGAAGGTGAGTTCCAACAAACCTTTTGAACGACATAATCATCTACCTAAGATGATTGGTGTTGAGGATAGTTTGTTGCAAAGACATACTCTAAATGAGGTAGATATATGTCTACATTATTATGACGAATCATGTCACAATATAGACTCGACAGAAGATATACTTCAAAGAAAAATGAAAATGAGAACGATACGCATCTAGATGCGATTCGAAATGATTCCATAAGATGGGAAAATGTTGGATTTGCCCTTTGAGAAAAGTTGGGCAAAGACAGTTTAGATTAATATATCATTTGCACTGACAATGAGATGCATGATATATTTCAAAGGAGAAAAGGATGTGCATGTGATCCTATTGAGGGTAAATTTCTCTAACGGGGTTGAGGTAACGAAGTTCTAGAGTTCTAGTTTTGGATGATCCTAGTTGTGTGTTAGAGATAATTTGGTGCATGAAGGATTTCGTGTGATTTTGTAGTTATACGCTTTGGGTATAATGATTATGATGGTTGAAGGTTATTGAACTTTCAAGAGTGAAGTATAGTGATAAGGTTTGAGTGTAATGATTGATGGGTTGAAGGTTCTTAAGCTAACTATCACTGTCAAGAGTGAAGTGTAGCTATAGGGTTTGATGTGAGGGTTGAAGGTGCTTGTATAGAACAAATAGCTAAGTGATCACAAAGAGTAGAGGTTGGGAAGCTAGAGCCAATTGTGGTTTTGTGACTGGGGTTTGGCTAAGTAGCGGGTACTTAAGAGGTGAGTGTTTTAGTGAGGAATTCTAGGGAATAAGAACCATATTTGTGTGTTCTTGAGAGTGTTTGGTGAAAGATTATATGTGTACGAATGTGTTTTAGCTCCCCCTTGATCGATGACCATCTGGACAAGATGTGTTGAAAAACAAACTAAAGAAGAAAAAAAACGTTGATGGAAGCGATGAGCTTAGTAACGTTATGACAAGTGGTGGATTGCATACAATAAACATCACCGTTGAAGTCATGTAGCTCTGCTAAATCATTGTGAATATTCATAGAACATTCATATGATGAGGCATGTGATTACGTGAAAATGTGCTAAGGGTTAAGAAGATAGAATCTTTAAGGTTGTGGAGTTAGTGATAAGGTTCTAATAGGGTTATCTTTGATAGAAGAAACTATGTTGATGAAGAAGGGTTATCTCAACTTATCCTAGTGGTTCTTCGCTTGAAGTATGTGGAAGATGAGTGGGATGCGGAAGCATTGGTAGTGTAGAAAAAAGGTTGAGAACTGTAGATAAGTTGAGAAGATGATGGATACGAAAGTAACCAAACATACGGTGTGTTTTGTACCATGCGGAAGTGAAAGGGGAAAAATCTAAGGAATCAAAAGATAGGCAGAATCTGTTCAGATAGGAGACGGTTCTGGTTCAAGACTACAGCGAGTGGGTTTTGATAGTGCTTTTGAAACTGTGAGAATTGAAAACAAAATAAACTGTCTCAGCAGATAATGGTCAGACGGTACCGTTAAATTTAGCGGTACCGTCCCCTATTTAAGGGTACCGTGACCTGCTGAGGTCAATTTTGACCCATAATTTGATTTTTGACAAAGAAATTTCACATATTTTGTGATTTTTCTGGACCTTAGATTAAAGGAATTTATACCAAGTAAATTATTTTATGAATGAATCCCACGGGATTCGATGAACGTTGATCGAGAACGAGAGATGAAATTTAATTGCATTTCACATATTAAATATACTTTAAATATTTAGGATGAAATATTTAAGTTGTCATTGGAAGCTTGAGAGGATTTGACTCTAATCTTGAGAGGATTTGACGAATAAACCTCGCTGATTTAGTGAGAGTTTTAGACACGATGAGAGAATTTATACCTAATAAATTCTTTTTACGAGATGGACGAGACTAGACGAGAAGAGATGACTTTAGTATTTCCAAACAAATATTTAAGTAGTCATTAGAGGGATATGAAGGATGACTTTAATATTTCCAATGAAATATTTAGATTCATAAGACGAGATTTGGAAGAAAGAGAGTATCAATATACTCTTGGCGAGATAGGATGATATGTTTGTTTTCTACCCAAAAACCAATGGATAAGTTCGATCCTCATTATCTATGAGGTGAGCTTGACGACAAAACACGATGACAAACCTATGGGGATAAGAGGAACTAACGGAAATGAATATACTTGGTCTCAAGGAGTGTATATTCAGACGAGGATGAAAGAAACTACAAATCCCTTAATGTAGGAACTCGTGAGTCCTTTGTGACCCGAAGGTTGATGTTAGCTTTTAGCTTTTGGATGAAAGCGAAATGATGACCAAGGAATTAGGACAATTTTACGACTACTTTAACTTATAGATTTTGACACTAGTGTATGACTATATGACGTCTAAGAGTTCATAGTGATAGGCATACCTAATTCATTATGTTTCAAGATGACATAGTGTGGGTGCAAAATTTACAAGCAAATCATGTAAAATGCACATAAGGAATAAATGCAAACATCATGCAAAACATGATAATCATTTAGCATTTAAGAGCATGAAGACATTCAATCATATCTTACGAGAACATGTTATCATTTTGAAACACATATGTGGGATGCAAGTAATCTAGGTTCGCTAAGGAGGATCCTAATTACTACTTGTTCAAAATGAAATCCTAATGGGAGATAAAGTTCACCGATGCAAACTATCTTTAGTCAAATGTAGGAATGAAAAACTTTCAAGTTAGAGAATGAGTATGAGACTATCACTAGTGGTGCTCAATTCAGGCTAAACACGACCATTTTTACGGGTTATACCACGAACCCAACTTCTCTCTTGGAAGCAATTCAACCGTTAGGTCAAATTGAATTTCTAATGCGATAGGTTCTCTAGTAGTCATTCTCATGTTAGAAAAATTCAAATTCCTATATTTGCCTATCGAAGTATAGCAAAGATGATATTAGCTTATTTCGCTAATACATGGCCTAATATGACTTAACTAACCATATTTTGAAAGTCGGTTAAGAAGATGACATGTCTTACACAATATCCTACCAAAGGCAAGCACAATGTTTCAATCTTGTGTTTGAGATTTAGAGGTTATTGAGTTTAGATGGTGCATTTCATGATCTCTTGGACAACATCTATGTTTGTTGAGTTGTTACATGTTATTTTAGTATGATTTGGTTTTATAGAACCAATGTAGAATCTTCTACATTGAGAGTGTTTCAAGAATGCTCCTTTGCATATCTTGAGAAAAGAATCTAGTAAAGGTTACTTACCTCAATAGATCTTGTGAGTATTATATGATGTATGATTGAAATGAGACATATTGTATCTTTCAACAAATATGCTTTTCTAAGAGGAAACTTATCACTCTTACGAATGCTTAGTAAAACAAGTATTTTAGTGTATGACCAATTTTACTTGTTTATGCAATGACACATGTTGTATTGCGTTCAAATCTAATATCCTATATTTGTTAACAAGATGCAATGTATTCTGTTGTAACACAACCATTCATGTTACAAAGGGAATGAGATGCATATGAATTCTGTTAGTTGGAATAGGACTGACAGGGATAGTATCATCCATGTTGTTTATGTCAGCCTCTGCACCAACTTCTTCATCATCAGTATCATCATAGATATTTTCTAAAGGAGGCATGTTTGGATCAACTGGATATTCGTCTTCATCAACAGAAATGCCTTCTTTTTCAGCAGTATAAACTGTTTTATTATTTGTTAATGTTGTTAGTGCTGTCACCATCATTAGCAGCATTAACATCATTAGAACTGCTAACATTATCATCCTGCACTTGTTCCTCAATTTCTTTTCTTGGAGATTCATCATTCTGCTTTACTTCCTCACTTGAAGATTTAACACCATATTCTTTATCATCTTTTGGATCTTCATTTTGATCATCTTCTTGTGAACTCTTTGGATCTTGGGTTGAGATAAGTGGATCAGCAGTCCATATAGGTAACAAAATGTACTTTTGTGCAGATTATGTCTCCTTTCTAACTTATGTACCTGCAAACTCATTAGACTGTGTACCTGCAGCAACTAGCTCATAATTCATTGTTTTGGTTAGGGCATCAATGTCAAACAGCCAGTCTGGTCCACTACCTGCAACATTAGGTGTACTCTCACTAAACTTAATGTGCAAGTTATCTTCCGCTTTCCTGGTTCTACTATTGAACACTCTAAAAGCTTTGCTATTCAGTGAGTATCCAACAAAGAAACCTTCATCAGCCTTGCCATCAAACTTGCCTAAGTGATCTATGGTATTGAGGATAGTAACAGGACACCCAAATGGTCTTAAAAAGCTTAACATTGGTGTTCTACCATGTAAAAGTTCATAAGGGGTCTTGTTATGAGGCTTAACTACTAA
>CP139507.1:292115748-292189521 GCA_021014915.2 Artemisia tridentata subsp. tridentata | reverse complement strand
ATGCTCCCTAATACAATTCCCTTTTGGAAAAATATAAGGAGAAAGTTAAGTTGGGTATGAATGGGACCGCTTTTGTCCAAAACAAGTTACCTAAGAAGTTAGATGATCCGGGCATATTTGTTTTACCTTGTAGGATTGGGAATTCCAAAGCCTATGACACCTTAGCCGACTTAGGATCATGCATCAATATAATTATGTTATCTCTCTATACGAACCTTAACTTAGCTAGACTTGAAACAACAGAATCATTTATAGGATTGGCGGATGGAATTGTTGCTTATCCGGTTGGGATACTAAAAGACATGGTAGTGCATATAGATAGATTGACTATTTTGGCGGACTTTCATGTCTTAGAAATATCGAGTGATCTTAAGTGCCCATTGCTTGTTGGGAGAGGATTTTTAGCAACCGCTAGTGCCATAATAGATTGTAAGATGTCTAAAATAGCGGTAGGGGAAGGATCCACTAGGTCAATCTATGATGTCCAAAAGCATGAGCATGATAAGGAAGGAGGAATAATGGACGATAGGTTAGCTAGGGATAAGAAACCATCGAGATACGGTCCCCAACTAGATCAAGAGTTTATAGGACCTCAACTCCCATTTTTCCTAGAAGATGCATTGTGAAGAGCGTACCCTACATGGAACAACAAATAGCTTGAAATGCCGAGCTTGATCCTTTGAGAACCCTCTAGTATTCTGGAAGATGATTGAGTTCCTAGGAGTTTTTCCTATTAATCTTTGCATGATTAAATGGAAGTCGTAGGATGAGGATAATAAATGGGATTGGAAAAAGCCACCCAAGCAAGGAGATGGGTTGTGGCTCATTAAGATGACAATAGTAGATCCCGATGGAGAGGAATTTGAGAAATCATACCAAACCGAGCCAACTAAGAGAAAACTAAGTGATAAATTTGATCCGAAAGACATCCTCGATGAGGAACCTAGTTATATGGGGTAGGCCATGACTTTGAGTCTAGCTACAAGACTCGTTAATAAAGAAAAGCGCTTCTTGGGAGGCAACCCATGTTTCATTGTTTGATTGTTTGTTTTTTATTTTGTTTGATTTCATATATATGCTCCATCATAATTGTTTATCGTTCATATTTCGAATTTAATTTGTGAAAATGCTTTATTTTGTTTTTAACCTCGTCTTAATTGCATATAAAGATATTTTACAAAAAGATAAGTGTAGGGAAGATTATATTTGTTTTAAAAGAACAAATTCAAACATGAAAGTTAACAATGAATGATAAGCATATATTTATGTGTTTGTTTGAGTCAAATGCTTGTATCGAGTCACAATGAATGTTCTGCAGTTTTCCAGGTTTTAATACACAAATTTTTCCAGAAACAAAACGCAAAAATACTGTCAGGTCTATCCTGACGGCATCAGGCACTGTAGCAGCTCAGTTTTCCAGGATTTTTTTTTTCTGGAACTTAATTTTTGAAAATTTTCAGAATTTTAAATTTACAAGAATTTGTACACATTTATTTTGCAAGCATTATATCTTATTTGGTTTCTAAGATTTATTTTATATATATAGTGTTTACCGTCGATTTTATACGAGGTTTCGTGTTTATTTTCTTAGTGAATTACAGGTTATATTGGACAAGAAGATAAAAGATGAAGTATGATGAGCACCTATTGCATTTATTTTCTTGGAGGAGGATTTAACCATGTTTTCACATCGCCCATGCCGAGCAAATCAGGGGAGTATTAGTTTCTTTTATATGTTTTATTTTTCCATTTATCATAACTTTGATACTTTTCAAGAACATTAGGGACAATGTTCAATTTAAGTGTAGGGAAGGTAAAATGGGATACCTTAGAAACTATAAATTCGCTTGATATTTGTTTTGTTTTAGAGTAAATGTGTAATAAACTAAAAGAGATACTTATTAGGGTGATTTTAGCAATAAATTTAAATTTTTTTACAACATATAGGAGTGAAACTTTAGTTTTAATAAGCGTCTCACGGATAGGAATTATATAGCTAGCACAAAAACCCTTCCACTCAAAAATTTCCACCCCAAAAATGTGAGGTTCGCCTTTAGATTTAGGAAAAAGCATTCACCTTTAATGCTTATGAGTGTACTGGTAGTATATAGATTCTAGAACTTGCATTTGTGATGCATCCCGAGATCGCTAGTGAGACTACATTCATGTAGTTAGGATTTACTAAATGATAAGAGGCATTAGGATAAACCTTGTTTTAAACATGTTTTATAATCACGTTGGCTTCATTGGTCAAGTAATTTTCCCACACCTTTGCGATGTACTCATCTTTAGTACACGATACCCCTAGTACACCCCTCAAAGCCTATCTTTTTCGTGGTTCTCGTAATATTTCGGTGGATTCTGAAATATTAATGAAGAGCATTGTTTACAATCCACCCCCAAATGTACACCCAAATCGCCTTAGCCTACCTTGTATGCACTCATTTTTAGTGCATTATTGTTACAACATTTATGTTAAACCCTTTGTTAATTATCTAATTGGTTACATGGTTGCAAAGTCGAGTCATATCTTATAAATATAGTTTTAGGACGATTGGGACTCATTGGTAAAGTACTAGTTGTTATAGAGTAATGGGGAAGAATGTCATGTTATTACCCCCATATGTACGTTAATGTTTAAAGTACTCCACGTGTTTTAATTTTCTTAATTCGGGTCGTTAATTAGTTTCATTTATGTAAAAGTTCAAGTGTAGGGAGGTTGCAAGTAATCCCTTTGATGTATTATTTTGGATGGTAAGGCAAGAATGTATGAAAAAAAAATATATAAAAAAATGAAAAAAATGAAAAAAATAAAAAAAAAGTAGAAAAAGAAAAGAGAAAAAACATACGGACGACCATCCCGCCTTTTATTTTTGTTTAAGTCAAGAAAGTGTCATAAAAAAATTACCAAAAAGAGTTAGTCGTTAGCAAGTTGATTCGAGTCTTGACTTAGCAACGCCTCATTGTACATGTAAGCAAGTTGATTCGAGTCTTGACTAAGATAATTGACTTGCCACCAGTAAAAATTCCCTTTATCTAACAAAACCGTGTTTTTCATACCCTTACACCTGACGTTACAACACTTTAAATGACCTCTTTGATAGTTTATCCTAGGTGCTTACGGCAAAGTGGTGGAGGTTTGATCCGTTCCCAAGCCTATGGTAATCTATGTGCTATGACAGGTAGAGAGTGTTTTATTTTCCCGTTTCCATATGTTATATAACTTTATACACCCGAGAGATGTGAGAATCCAAACACTTTATGTAAGGTGCTAGTATATGATTTCCGTGCTTGTTACAACTAACGTGGAACGATTGTGTGTTGTAATTACTTTTAGATTAATGTTAAATGACCCCTAACTTGTAAATTGAGTAGGATAAAAGCATATTTTCTTGGGGACAAGCAAATCCCAAATGTAGGGATATTTGATGAGGAATTATTTCGTACCTTTTTAAAGGGTCATTTAAGGCCAAAATCGTATTAATAGATCAAATATTGCCCTAAATCGTTCATTTTTGCATTTTAGGTACTTGGGATGAGAAATATGGAAAATGACATGTTTTGGGCTCGAAACGACGAAAAAGTGAAAAAAACGACGAATTCCCGAATTCTGTCAGATATAGGAGTCTGACGGCGTCACAGGCTACAACATGACGCCGTCACTTGCAAAAGATGGAGGATTCTTGGCTCAGAATTAACAAGCGACGCCTCAGTCAAATTTGATGACTTCATAACCTGACGGCGTCAGGTGTAATTGAAGACCAAAAATTCGTACAAAGTTAACAAGAGACGGCCCAGAAGATTTACTAAGGGACGGCGTCAGACAGCACTTGACGGCGTCAGAGTTCCTAAGCGACGCCGTCACAAGACAACTTGGAGAAGATGAAACCCTAATTGGAGGCGAGCTGACGGCGTCATTCCTATTGATGCCGTCACCATTGTAAAGCTATATATACTTTCGCATGTTTTCATTAATTCGTGCAACATCTTAGAATAAGGTTTTGTGGACGAATTTAGCAGCTTTTGTGTAATAATTCGCATTTTCGGGTTTTAACTATTCATTCTAGGGTTAATCTACATATTGCTAGAACGTTTCCAGTAATATCATCTTCATTTTATGTCTTACTTTTATTTACCTATTATTTATTTATTATCATTAATTAAATAAATAAACGCTTTCACACGATTTTCATGCATAAACAATGTATCTTGTACTCCTAATATAAATATCTAGTTACTATTCATAAATATCTAAACACTATTCACAAAAATATCTAAATACTATTCATCAAAATATCTAAATATTTTCAGAAATTTTCACTATAAATAGAAAGAAAACTATTTCATTTTATTTCACATAAAAACACACACATTTCCCTCCTTCTCCTTGCCGCCACCTCCCCCCCCCCCCTCATATATCATCCATACTTGATTTTCGAGCTCTGAGTTATACAGATAAATTGATGGCATAAGTATTCTCTACGTAAAAATTAAGTTTATTTTGTGTTTCCGCGGTTGGATTAAGAGCTACACAATGGTGGATAGCAGTTGCGGTTCTGAGAAATTTCTTGAAACTTTGGCAAGGATAGATCAGCTAATTCTAAGGATGGGTTTTTATTATAGGAGCGATTATGATAGTTTTGGGGTTGTTATGAGCTGATTTAGAGGTTTTTATAGTTTAGGAAATGGATTTTTGAATATAGATGCGGAAGCGCTGCCCAATTTTTTAGTATCATTTATTAGTTATTATCAGGTGAGTCATAGCCCCACTTTTACTCGTTTAATTAATTTATAAACTCTTTGGTGAAGATACATGCTCAACTACTTACTTTTAGTTTCACAAGTACTCTAAACTTTTACATATTACCGTGAGTCATAGCCCCATTTTCTATCGTTTAACTGTTTTGTAAACTCTTTGGGGGAGATACATGCTCAACTATTTTAATTTCAATCTTGATTATTTGCAAACTACATGTTTATCTGAACTAAATGTTTATTTATACTAAGTAACAGTATTGACATACTTAGAGTTTCTATATCATAGACCATTAAGCACTATGCGTGGTAAGCACGAATATTATGGTTAGATCTATTACGATTAATGTAACCATTAAGTTGACTCAGTTGGAGCAAACAAACGAAATGAACATTTAGGAACACTAGGTATAACAACAAATTATCTACTAAGGCTATGATTGCAACAATTATTCCAATTTCTATTGGCATGATATTTACATTTTGGTTTTCATAAAGGATAGTGCAATAACAAACGATTTTCAACGTTGTGGGTGTATAACAACGTAACCCACGATGCAAGGACTTGGTCCAAATTACGATTCTATGGACTTGGTCCAAATTAAGATTCTACGGACTTGGTCCGACTACGATTTCATGTATTTGATACAAACTATGTGATCTAATGGACTTGGTGTAGATCTCAAAACTATTAGAATTGGTATAATAGCAGACCAACAGACTTGGTACAATTGTGAACAAACCAGAAACAGAAATTTAAGGTTTCGATGTCAAGAACTAAGAGCAACAGAAACACTACCTACATGTGATATTGTATTTAGTACAATAGCCACACACTTGGAATCCTAGAAAAATACATTTATTATTTATTTATACTAGTAACGATGATTTTCACAAGGTTTTCACATTATTTTCTACAAACTCTATGAACTCACCAACCTTTGTGTTGACACTTTTAGCATGTTTATCTCAAGTCCATAATGAACGAGGCTGGCACAGAGAAGCACAGATTCATCAAGAGGGCTATAAATTTTATTATCATTCGAAAACTAATTTAATGTAATTTGTAAACCTTGAAACTACTGGGACCTCATTTTGTAAACTCTGATATTTATACAATTTGAATGATAAATCTTTTAAAATGACTCCATTAGAGTTCGTTTTCTATCCTTATAACTGTTATACCATCGAGTAACACCCAGTTTGAATTCCGCTGCGTATCACGAAATTGGGGGTGTTACATTTTGTAAGGGTTCTACAGCCCCCAAAACACATGTTTTATTAAAGATAAGTTATCTGTTTAATCATTCAATATGTCTATGTGTTGTTTGATTACTTGTGTATCTTCTCTTCTCTTTAACATGCTAGCTTAGATTTATTTGTGTTTGCTTAGATCCAATGAAACCTAGTTGTTGATAATTGATTTGTCGTCTCTTGTTTAATTGATTGCCTCGCGTTAAGCTAAGAAAATTGGCTGACCTCTTATATGTAACTAGCTTGAACGTCTTAGAAATGCAACCGTAGAGTGCACTATTGGTTTTTCTTGTTGTATTTATTGCATGAATTGCGGCTTGTAGATTCTAGAAAACTTAATAGACTTTAAGGTTTTTATAGGAGCCAAATTTTCATAGAGTTAGGGACTTCAGCACCTCCCCACGACCAATATTAAGGAATACAACGCTTCATTAAAACAAGGACGTGAAAATTTGACAAATCAGTAGGAGATAACTAGAGAGTAATTAAATCTAAGTGAACACGCTTTTCCCTATCATAAGAAGTCACCAAATTTACTTTTCTCATTATTAGTTTAATTTTAGTTTTATAATTAATTTTTGGTTAGTTGACTAGCAACTAATTCGGCCCACTCTTTCAAAACCCGAGATTTTTAACTACTTTCATAAAATATAAAAATACAAAAAGAATCACCCCTCACCTCTAGACCTATCTCGTCATACATCTTGACCTAACGACACTATTCTCCTAGAGAACGAACTTTCCTCCGAGTCTTACCTATACTACACTACAACGATTAGGTACACTGCCTAGAGGATTGTAAAACTTCCTTGTGAGGGTTACAATTCACGCATCACTTAGTGTTAAGCACGGGTTCTAATCTGTTGTAATTAGAAGCCATCAGGTTAAGCACGGGTTCAAGAGCGAGTCTCTCAGAAGCCATAGTCATGGTTGACATATCAGTTGTGAAGATCCACATGCAAAACTGTTAAATCTGCACGTGAAGACATAGACGGTGACACATTTTTTTTGGACTTGGATCCCCACATAAGAATGGGTTCTGAGTCGTTAGTTGTAAGAAAATTATCATCTGATGTCTCGATCTCACTTGAGGTCTCATCATCCCAATTCCCTTGATGTTCATTAGATGTACAAGAGGTGCAACAGAAGTTATGTGACTGTTTTAGTTCTTGTAATGTTACTCTTGTTGGAACATGTTTTTGAGTAAGGTTGAGGGATTTTTTGAAGTGATTCCATTTAGACTTAAGATTTGTCTTGCTTTTGTTGCAATTTGAAAAATTCGATGTTTCATTCAAAGAGTTGCAATCATCTGACAAAAGTTCAGCAAGTTTGGTGCGAAGAATTGTATTTTCATTTTGAAGAGCTTGTATTTTACTTAAGCTTGACTTTTGTTCATGTTCAAGTTCTTCACCTTTTTGAAACAAGCTAAAATTTAGATGATAACACTCACTTTCATTTTGTTCGACACACGTTTCAAATTCAACTTGTTGTTTTTCTAACAGATTTTGTTAATTTTCAACATGTGTAAGGCCATATTGATGTACCATGGTCAAGATAAGATCATTTGAAAGAATGTGTTGCAGAAAATTATCAACGAGATTGTCATAATTTTGAGATTGGCAAGTGACACAAGTTTGTGAAGGCAAATTGAGTTTTTCCGAAACCGATTTTTCCATTCTAACAACATTAGATCGTAATTTGTCATTTTCCTTCTCAAAATTGATAGAAATCTGTTTTTGATTAGCAAGATGTTTGTTTAGTTTCGAGATCTTTTCAGCCGCCCATTTAATAGTTCGTTTATGAAGATCTCTGTTATGTGTGAAATAGGTATTGTAACCAATTTCAAGCTCTTTAACACTATCTTTGTACAAAATTTATTTTACCTTGTGTCGCTCAATCTCAATGGTTAACTTGACATTCGAAGCTTTTAATTTGCGATTGTTCAATTTAACTTTTTCAATCTCTACCCTACATGTCTTAAGTAATGATTCAAAGTAAGCACGAGTTTGCTCATCGTTCACTACATTATGGGTTTCTGAGATTCCATTCGAATCCATATATGGAGTGCTAGAATTAATATTGCTATCAATCTCCTCCTCCACATATGTGTTCATAACAGATTTTGTAGTCGCAGAATGCGGTGTCATGAGTATACGTATCATAGATATCATTATCATAACATGTGGTATAGTTACGTACCTCTGAAATTCCATTTGAGTCATAGACGGGAGGTGTAACTGCCTCATTGTCATACGAAGAAACTTGAAGGTTTTCCATGAAGATGCAGTTTGCATTGACTTCTTCTGTATCCTCTTCACAGTCAGCTAGTGCCAAATAATCATGTTCTTTAGTAGTGTGTTGTATCCCCGCTTCTTCTTTCTGAGCCAATAGCACTGCTTCCTGGAAGTATCTAGCATCCTTTCTAATTGTTCCAACAGTGCAATTCCTAGCATAGTGTCCGATACCCTTACAGTTATAACACCGAATCTGATTACCTGATTAGCATTTCCCATATTCCCAACTACTTGAGCTTCAACATTCCCATTCTGATTTCCCATATTCTGATTCCTTTGATTCCCAACAAACTGACCCGCGTTTTGCCTCTGATTTCCCATCTGCATACCCTGAGAATATCCTTGTTGATTATCATTAACTGCAACCAAGTGTCCTTCTTGACCCATATTCATACCCGGTTGTGCAGTCTGCCTGTTACGAGTATTTGATGATATCCTTTGGTTGTTGTTAGTTGGTTTGTTGTAGCGAACATTGAATGCTTTGGATAGCCTGGCAAAACCTTCTGTCAAGGCCTTTGTGCCTTCATCACAATCAAGTGTTTTGTTGACAGCAACTTGCTAATGTTGTATCGGCTGTTGTGGAATAAGTTGTGGAATGTGGTTTTGAGGAATTGTTTATTGCATGAAGTTATGATTGGAAGATGACGGTTGATGTGGGTTTTAAGTAGGTATGGTTGTTGATGTATTAGCAATCAATGCTAGTGGATCGTGATTTTTCAACATCTTCTCTTTCTTTACTTCATCTGCTTCAGCTTGGTTTTGCTTTAAGAAATCATAGAGTTGATCAAAGTTCACAGCATGCAAGTCCTTGGTTTGGTTAACTATAGTGACATACCGTCCCCATTCTTCTTGAAGGTTGTTAAGGAACTTGATATTGCTAACTATCACTGATGGAGTCAACTTGTTTCTTGTAAGCTCATTCATAAGAGTACAATAGTGATGATAGTAAGATTCAATGGACTCTCCAGGTGTAGATGTGAGTTTCTCAAACTCTGTTAACAGCTTATTCTCCATGTCCTGCTTACCAATTTATGTTCCATGACATAATCTTTGAACTCTTTCCCACATTGCATTAGCACTTTCACAGCTATCTACCGCAACAAATATCTCTCGTGACAATCCTAGTTGGATTAAGTGCATAGCAAGATCATCAGCTTCTATTTGAAGTTTGTCATCCTCACTGTATTCTGCTTCAGTTTGATCACGAAGGTGAGGTAAAACTGGTGGTGTAAGGTTAGGATCTCCCTGATCTTGAATTTGACGAGGCTTAAAAGGTCCTTCCATAATGAATTTTATCATGAGTTTTCCATTAGGCTTGGTTTTTAGATAACGAAGCATTCGAATTTGCCATTGAAGATACCCACCTCTCTCAAGCATAGGAGAACGATTTTCATTACCCGTTGCGTAAATATCTTGTTGAGTTGACATTGTGTAAGCTGATTTTGGATTGATGATGTGTTACCGGTTTACAAAAATTTCTCGAAGGGTTACGTTTCTCGAAATCTTTACTTACTTATAAGTAGTGCTGTAAACGAACTGAACGTTCAATGAAGATTTCATGAACCGTTCGGTAAAAAATTCGTTTATGTTCGTTTATGTTCGTTTATTTATTAAATGAATGAACATGAACAATATTTTACGTTCGTTTAGTTAAATGAACAAAAATGAACAAAATTCGTGTCCGTTCATTTATGATCGTGAACGTCCGATTATGCGTTCGTTTATGTTCATATATTTATTTATGTTCGTATATCATATCTTTTTATTGTATAATTAAAAAAAATAGTTTGTTTAAACAAAACAACACTTATAAAACAATATATTATGCATAATTTAATAAAGAGTATGTTTGTTTGTCTATTTGCATTTATGTTCGATCGTTTATTTTCATTTAGCGTTTGTTTAGTGTCTTAATGAACGAACATGAACAACTCATTTTCTTAATAAACGAACATGAACAAGAAAATTCGTCCGTTTAAACGTTCGTGTTCATTTATTTGTCCGGTTAAAGTTAAACGAACGAACATGAACAAGGCTCTGTTCGTGTTCGTCCAGTTCGTTTACAGCCCTACTTATAAGTTTAAGTTGGTTAAAGTTTCTTTGAATGTGTTTAAGATAATTATAAATTTTTGTTTTTAAGTTATTAAGTTCCTTTTCTACAAAAGTTCAATAATTACTCGAAATCCCAATAGTTCTCGAAGCGTAAAGTTCTCGAAGTCTAAATTTCTCGAAACGTTCTAAGTTACTAGAAAGGTATTTAATGATGGTGAAAATTTCTCGAAACTCTAATTTTCAGGTTGAAAAGGTTCTTGCCTAAAAATACGGGTTTTTTCTCGAAACTCTCTAAAAATTACTCGAAACCTAAATTTCTTGAAACTCTGAACTTTACTCGAAATGCCACGTCACCAAAGTAGTGGAATCTCAACTAACTAAAGTACTCGAAACTGCCACGTAGGATTACTCGAAATCAAAATTACTCGAAAGCCAAAGTATTCGAAAGCCAAATTACTCGAAAGCCAGAGTATTCAAAACTGTCACGTCAGCCAGGTAGTGGAACTCCAACTAAAAATTACTGCCACCTAGATTTTGAGAAAACTCGAATTTTTCGAAAACTTTTGAAGATTGCAATTTTTCGAAAACTTTTCTTCTACAGTAATTTTCTACTAAATCCTAAAAACATCTTCTTTTGTGATTCTTTTTGAGTTTTTCTTAGATGGATGGCTAGGTAAGGACTAAAACTACTCCAAAGTTCAAATCTTTAACTAATCTAACTACTCGTTTTAAGATTCAAGCCTTATGCAGTTTTTCGAAAACCAGCGTTGTACTATCTTTTTCGAAATCGACCAAAATGAAACTAACAAACTTAATAATCTAACCAATAACTATCATTTGGCTCTGTTGCCAATTGTAGACTCCCATTTATATCAACTTACTACTCTATAAACATGGTGACTTGATGGTGTTCATGGTGGTGGTGGTGGTGATGGTGCGACGTTGATGGTAGAGAGAGAGATGGGGAGAGCTTTTCTATTATCACACAATATAAACACACACACACAAGCACACACATGAATGAATCATGTATGGGTACATATATGCCTTCCAATGCCTTATGGGCTTGGGTTGGGCTTTATGTTGTCATGGGCTTTGGCCTATATTCTCATGGGCTTTGGCCTATGTGCTCATTGTTCCTAAATATAGAATGATCATCACTTCTATTACTTTATCTAAAAGTAATGCTCACAATACGATTACATTTGCACATAGTTCTACTATTGATATAATAGGAAACAAATGTATAACATGCAGCCAACCCTAAGATAAGTGGCAAGTTAATCGGCAACGGAGAACAAGTGTACAACATGAATCGAACACCGACAATAAAATGCCACCTAAGTATAAAACCCACTAATCTTTTCTTTAATCCCTCTAAGCTGACGGCTCGGCGTGTGAACAGTGCCGGCTCGAGCTGCGGCTATACAATGCACCCAAGCCGTCCCACTCCCTCAAGCCGACCTCCCAATCGGCGGCTTCGTAACAGTGTTGGCTCACATTTCCACTTCAATGAATGTTATATTGAAATTAAACAATTATTTTGGGAGTAATTATTTTTCATATGCACCTCTAAATAAGGGGTGACCTAGTAAATGTCTATACGTTTTTTGATTTTCACCCTTTTAAGTTTTGAATAATTACAAAGAAATTAGAAGCATTATTTTAATTTTGCTCTTACATAAACGAAATGAAATCTTTAATATTTTCAAAGTTTACCGTTGAAAAGGATTTTAAATACGATTAAAATAAAACCAATATTAAAATACTTCTTACAGCTTGATAATTCGAATAAAAATATTGAAAAGCTATATATGTTTTGTATGTTGGTTTCGCAAGTTTTTTAAAAAGTTGTACTTTAACTATTTGTTGATAGCAAAAAAAGTTTTCAAATGTTATGTAGATTTAAATCATACTTAATATGCTACTATGTTTTGAAAAAGACTGTCAATTGAATGTGTAGCTTTCTTATACTTATTTTTCATTAACAAAAACGTAAATCGTAGCCGCAACATGTATAATTTATATCTATACTACTTTATAAAGCATTTTGGACTAGCTTATAGTGGAAAGCTTAAAAAATTAAGATTCAACACTTGCTTATAATGAAAAGACTTGTATTACTTTTGCTATTAAATCAATACAAGTCTATTTATACATTTTAAGTATTACAAGTAAAAATACTATTTACAACTATTTAAAGTACAATACATTAAAATATATAATTAATACACTATTTAAATCATACCCTCACTCAAATATGCAACCAATTTACCACATTATAAAATTTAATCAAGCTACTAATCATTTATTGTACGCATTACAAGTAAAAAAACACTACTTACAACTATTTAAAGCACAAATACATTAATACAATTAATATACTATTTAAATCACCCCTCACTCAAATGCACAACTATTTTAGCACATTATACAATCTAATCAAGCTACTAATCATTATTGTAAGCATTACAAGTAAAAAAACAACAACTATTTAAAGCACAAACACATTAACACTTTAAATCACCCACTTACTTAAATATACAACCATTTTACCATATTATATAATCTAATCAAGCTATTAATCATCTATTGTTAAAATCCAATAAGCTAGACACTTAAAAAAAAACCACGCATCTTAAAACACATACAACTATGTCAAATGTGCAAGCCTCATCAGATATGTAATTGAGATGAACAACTTTAATTACAAATTGTAGGAATGTTTTGACACAAAATAAATAACTCATACTATGGTAATAGTAAGTACCTCAAAAAGATTTAAAATAAGTGAAGCACTCGATTACTTTGGAGACACATATTATACATGGCACGTGATATACTGACCCTCCCAAAAACCTTTAACCGGACCCTCCCCCATTTTTTTTTGATTTTTTTTTTTTTTTTTTTTTTTTTTTTTTTTTTTTGATTTTTATAATTTTGTTTATATCAAAAAGCTATAAACCTGAAAGTGCGGAACAGAAACTGACAAAAACTATAAAACTGTCAGAAATACGGAACAAAAAACTGAGAAAAAAACTGTAAATAATGGGGGACAAACGGGGGACAAGGGGACAAAAGTGGCAGCCCTCCCTAGTAGGGAGGGTCCGGTTAGTATGATTATACATTTGCTACATAATGTAACTATATTGGCGTTACATGATTATCCCGTGAGATACAGATTCATATTAATTGCAGTACACTCTTTTTTTTTATCCTAAACAATAAAAAACACAAAAATAAATGGGCAATGAATAAAAAATGAGAAGTTTAAAACTTTACAGAAAATATATTATAGCATCAACAAAACTCATGCATCTAAGATAAGTTTTATAAGAGATAGATAACCTATTACCTTAACTGTCGTTGAAAAAAAAAACTTATTGACTTAACTTTTTTAATAGAGATAAAGAGTAAAATAGATGATAAAAAAGACTCAATATCGTTAGAAATCAATAAAAAGAAATTTTCAAACCAAAAGAACAAGAGAAGTTTAAAGATAGAACTGGAGATGTCATTATACGGCTTAGAGGGAGAAAACTGAGAAGGATGATTTGATTTACACAACGATAAGGAAAACAGATTAACCCTAATATTCATGTATATGGTAAAAAAAATACAAGCCCAAAATTCAATATATATTTCGTTTATTTGTTAGCCCATTAGTAACAAAACAAATTTTACTATAATACTTTTGTTTTCTAAGTAATTACTATGAATATTAATACGAGTTAGAGTTACCGATGATCATTATGTGCTCATAAATCATGTATATATGTCTTTTCATATAAAATAATGATGTGGTCTATTTTTAAAGTTGGTGAACATGTTAAGTGGGCGATTTGATGTTATTTCAGATTTTCAAAATAATGATGTGGTCTATTACAATATACGTTTTTATCAAACTTAATAAATTCTTTTAGAGATTAAGTCGTAAAATAGCAATGTACTTTTCAAAGTGTACCGTTTTAGTACGTGTACTTTTTTTAAGTTGTAGAATAGCAATATACTTTCATAAGTGTTCTAATTTGGTACGTGACGATGACGTGTTACGCTATAAATGGTGCCATGTGTCAGACTTTTGGGTATGGCACGTCACCGTCATGTACCAAACTGTAACACTTATGAAAGTAAGTTGCTATTCTACAACTTTAAAAAAGTACACGTACTAAAACGGTAAGTACATTGCTATTCTACGACTTAATCTCATTTTTTTTATATAATAGTTGGCTATTCTATAAAGTTAATTTCAATATATAGTTCTTATAAAATTATTGTTAAGAAAGACATATACTCGAAAAATATGATTTGATGAAAATTTTAATTACAGGGTATCCCCGTCGCAACGCACGGGTACCCTGCTTGTCTTTTGTATATGTAGATAAGGTAAAAGTTCAATATAGATCTCATATTTTCCATAGATCAAATGAACCAATCTTAACCATTCATTTTTTTGATCAAAACAAAAAATATAAATTTTCACCCTTTTTTTAAAAATTGTCAACAATGTTGATGCTAAAAATGTTCTAAAAACGTTATTTCTATCTTTCGATAACTTCACGTTTTGAGGATGACAAAATGTGAAATCACGTTACTTTAAAATTAACGTAAACAAGTTTTTAATCGGAAGATCTCGTTTCTACGCACATCACTCTATAGAACAAAGTTTCAACTTAACTAATGATCAAAGAAGTGAATTTGAGTTTTAGACATCACATTTTTATGTGACAAAACATTTCTTTCAAAAATATACTTTACAAATTATTTTTGAATAATTAAGAAATGTTTTAATAGAAAAATAAGTTTAAAATACATAACAGCTATTCCCCCCCCCCCCCCAAATCAGCTCCAAACTTCCCCAAATAAGTTTTCACCAGAAAAGACAAAAAGATGAGCGTTTTTGTCTGACACGGCTCCACGGTTCCACTAAATTTATTGGAGCTGTGGGTGATTTAGTGGAGCCGTCCCCCTATAACGGCCAGATTTTTTCTGCCTATAAATACCAACCCATTTCACAGATTTTGGCAACTCTTTAGCACACAGAAACTACTGAGTTCATTACCCTCTTCACATTTTCTTTCCTTGATCCTTTAGTTAGTTTTTCTTTTGTTCAAGAGTGATCCAATCATCCAACTTAGAGATCCTCTTCATTCCTCTTCAATAGCAAGAGAAGAACACAAAGTATTCATGTAGATACAAAGTGTTATCATTCCTCTTCAATAGCAAGAGAAGAACACAAAGTATCCAAGTAGATACAAAGTGTTGTCATTCCTCTTCAATAGCAAGAGAAGAACTCAAGGTATCCAAGAAGATACAAGTGTTGTAGTAGTTGTTAGGTTACTTGTAACATTTGTTACTTACTTGTTGTATCATAGGATACATCAAGATTAATTTTCTTTTGTGAGAGAGTGAGTCAAGATCATTGTGATCTTAAGAGATAGTGAAGATCTCTTGAAGCCATTGGGCTAGTGTGATTGATCAAATGATCATAGGTAGATAGAATAGGTTGATTGAAGTGAGGGTTGATCATTGTGATCGTGTCGAGATATTGGTGATCTCTTGAAGCCATTGGGCTTGTGTGATTGATCAAGTGTGATCAAGGGTAGATCAAGTAGATTGAGTCTTGTGAGTTGAGTGTGTGAAGATCAAGTGGATCGTGGTAGATTGGTGCTAGCTAAGATTAGCACTCGACATCTAGCTTAGTATCGGAAAACAAGTTAAGCGACGTGTACGGTTTTCTCCGCCTAAAGGGAGGTTGTTGACATAGTGCTTGAAACTCTCGAGTGTGGTACTCGGGGAGTGGAGTAGGGCGAAGAAGAGCTTCGTAGCCGATCCACTATAAATCCTTTTGTCCCGGTTTGATCTTTCCAACTCTACTCTTTACTTTCATTACTTATTATTAGTTAGTTTAGTGTGTAGTTCATATTGGTGTTGTTTGATTAAACATAAGAATTGAATCAAAGGTTTCCAATAGCAACATTTTTTTAAGAAAAGTTAAAAGAACTAATAGAACTTAAAAACCGGTAAAACTATTCAACCCCCCCCCCCCCCTCTTCTAGTTTTCCACAATTGGTATCAGGAGCCACGTCAGTCAAGATTTTAAAGTATATTGTATTTTAAAACTTGAATCGTTCAATGGATTCCGACAAATATCTAGAAGGGCAATCGATGCAAAGACCACCACTTTTTGAAACCGATTGTTTTATCTATTGGAAAACAAGATTCGAAACGTATGTGAAATCAAATGACATTGATCTTTGGCATGTTATTACCGAGGGTGACTTTCAACCAATTCAAAAGAATTTGGAAACCAAAAGGGATGAAATAGTTCCCTATGATAAAAAAAGTGATGAACTTAAAAGAAAATTAGCCAAAAATAATGAGGCTAAAATGATGATTTACAATGCTTTGCCTAAAAAGGAGTTTGAAAGAATTTTTATGTGTAATACGGCAAAAGATATTTGGAAAACTTTGTTAGTCACTCACCAAGGTAATAACCAGGTCAAAGAGAACAAGATTGATCTTCTTGTTCAACAATATGAACAATTTTCCATTTCGGAAGATGAGTTAATAGATAATGCCTTTGCTAGATTTAATACTATTATCACTAGTCTTAAAGCTCTTGATGAATGTTACTCTAGTAAGAATTATGTTAGGAAGTTTCTTAGGGCTCTACATCCTAAATGGAGAGCAAAGGTCACCGCCATTGAAGAGTCAAAGGACTTGGCGACGTTATCACTCGATGAACTAATAGGAAACTTGAAAGTTCACGAGATGATAATCAAGAAGGACTCCGATATAGTCAAAGGCAAAAGCGAGAGAGTTAGATCTTTAGCGTTGAAAGCCAAGATGGAGTCTAGTGATGAGGAATGTTCGAGTTCCGATAGTGAAGATGAAGAGTATGCACTAGCCGTTAGAAACTTTAGAAAGTTTCTTAGGAGGAAAGGTAGATTTCCTAGACAACCTCGCAAAGAAAAGAGATCATTCCAAAAGAATCAAGATGAAATGAAAGGGACGAGTGATAGGAGATGCTTTAGATGCGGAGATCCTAATCAATTCATAGGAGAGTGTGCCAAACCACCGAAATCCAACAACCAACCAGATTTCGTAGGAGGATCTTGGAGTGATAGCGGTGAAGAAGAAGAGAAGAAGCACAATGATGAAACATGCCTAGTAGCTCAAGCTTCTAATGAGGTACATTCTGACGCTTCTTATTATAGTGATGATAATTCGTCAATAGATGACAATAGATTACATGACGAATATAATAAACTATGCGAGATTAGTTCTAAAATTTTAGGTAGAAACAGAAAACTAAAATAAAAAATGCTTGAACTTGAAGAACTAATCTTAGAATTAAAGGATCAAGTCAAAAGACTTGAGAAAAATAAAGAAGTAGACTTAGAATGTGGGTCATGCATAAGTCTTCAAGTAGAAAATGAGAAACTCAAAGAAAATGCTTTGAGAATCATTAAGTTCGAAGAAGGAACTAAGGCACTTATTGAGATGCTTGAAAACATTAGTTTTAGTAAACATGACCGTGCGGGTTTAGGATTTGACCCAAATCAGGCTTCTACGAGTAGTACTAAACAAGTAAAATTTGTAAAGCCTGAAGCATTTGAATTTGTAGGTAACGGCACCACTAAAGGTACAGACGGCACCACTAAAATTAGTGGTAACGTGGTACCGTCAGGTGCTGAAGTCAGATCAGGGTCAATTTTGAAAAATAACTTAAGTCCTAAACCAAATCACATAGTTATAAATGGTACTGAAGTACCTATTTCTAGCGTAGGAGAAGTCAAAAGCTTTTACAAACCTTTGTCAACTCCCGGACTTGGATTTGTAAAGCCCGACACTAGGTCAAAAACTCCTCCACCTAGGAGAACTAATTCTCCCAAACCTCGGTCAAGAACTCCTCTACCGAGAGGTTACTTTAGAAGACAAAGTTATCCAAGTAACTTCCCCGAAACTTGGAATAACCGTCAATCACAAAGTTACTTACCATGGGAAATGTGTCATCCGTTCACACATCCTAAACTAATGCAACAAATGCGTAGGATGTTTGCCACTAACAACTTTGGACCCATGAGATATTGAGGACCAGATGTTTGAACTTCTGTTTTGCTAGATAAACATTGTTGTAAATAAACTTGAAGTCCAACAAATGAAGTGTGATTAGTGATTGTACTAATCGGATGAAGCAAAGTCAAGTCGTGTATCTTATTTTTAGCTTTCAACAAAGGTAGTCTTGTCGTCAAGTTTTATGGGCAACACCTCAGACACAGGTACGCCTTCTTGAAACACCCTTTGTTGGTAGAAATGCTAAACATGTAGTGTCGTTAGAATCTAACATAGTAGGCACTATCACTAAGAGACAAAATTTACATTTCATCATTTCTCAAATATTTGTCACAGACTATTGTGACAAACTCAACTTGTCCAGAAATGTACAATGATCGCTCAAAGATCATGCGTGACAAGTTTGAGATGAGCAATGATGAGTGAATCAAGTTTCTTCCCTTGCCCGTATATAATATTAATTGAAGAAAGTATCCTCATATACCTAAGTATACTATATATGTATAAGATACGTAGCTTAGAAAGATCTTAAGTGATACTAACGCCCATGTTCGCGGAAACGAATCTCACAAAAGACGATGAAGGTGAGTGCGCGGATATTACTAGGTTAGGGGCATGACAGGTAACTTAATTTACCTAACGGCAAGTAGGCCCGACATCGTGTCTAATGTCTGGCTTTGTGCCCGCTTGTAAGAAGGATTTCAAAACTTCTTAACATTTTAATATATCTTCCAATGTATTAATGGCACTATACACTTGAGATTTTGATATCTCAAAGAGATTGGTGTAGAAACTGTTGTCTATATCAACTCTGATGATACGGGAGATAATGTGGATTGATAAAGAGAGAGTGATGTTTGTACCTTCATAGGTTGTTGTCAAACTTCCTGTTTCTCCAAGAAACAAAACATTCTTACTATCTCCACGACCGAAGCCGAATACGCAAGCGCCGGAAAGGCATGACAACAAGCACTATGGATGAAACAAGCCCTTAATGACTATGACATCCATTTATATGACGTCCCCATTATGTGCAATAATAAAGGTGCTATTGACTTGAGGAAAAATCCCGTTCAACACTCCCATACTAAACACATCGAAATTTGTCACCACTTCCTTCGCGATAATGTTCAGAAAGGAAATATTTCTATTGAGAAAGTTCCTTCTCAAGACAATATCACCGAAATCCTAACCAAACCTCTCAAACGAGAATCCTTCAATTACCTTCTTCTAGGTCTAGGAATGATGGAACATATTCCATAAATCTCATGACTATGTCAATATTTCACGGGAAATATTGAAGTCATCTCGTGTGTCTCATCTCATGACTCTTTGAAGTCATCTCGTCTAGACTAGGTTCCCCTCGTCAAAAGAATTTATTAGGTATAAATTCTTTCCTCGTATCAAAAAGTCTCACTAAATCAGCGAGACTTATTCGTCAAAAATAAAAACGGGACAAAATTTCATCCCATCAGATCACGGCTCCACTAAAGGTGGCACGGCACCTGATAAAGCGAAAAGTGTACCGCTTTTAGGGGGTCATTTAAGCCCTAAATCGTATTTATTTGATCAAATATTGCCCTAAATCGTTCCTTTTGTCATTTTAGGTACTTTGGAGAAGAAATCTGGAAAAGGAAGCATTTTGGACGTTTTTGGAGCATAAAAGTGAAGAAAACGACAAAGTCTCAAAATCGGCTCGAAAAGTACCTGTGACGGCGTCAAGCACCATTGTGACGCCGTCAACCCTTGACGCGCCAGAGAGGATTTTGGACGATTAAAAGGGGACGGCGTCAAGAAGGCCATCAAGAAACCCTAACCGCGGCGAGGTGACGGCGTCAGCTCTATAACGTGACGCCGTCAGATATGATTTTCTATATATATTCTCATAATTTTTAGTCATTAGTGTGCAACTTTGTGAGGAGAAACCCTAAGACGATTTTTCTGCTACTTTTAAGGGTTTTATACCCTTGGATCTCCCATGTTCAATTGAAGATAAGTAATTAATTAATCATTCAATATGTCTATGTGTTGTTTGATTATATCTTGTTCTTGTCTTTTATTTAACATGCTAGGCTAGATTTATCTTGTGTTTGCTTAGATCTAATGAAACCTAACTATTGATTATTGGTTGTTGGTGTGTTATTAATTGTATTGGATGATTGTTTATCGATGTTAGGCTTAAGAAAACTGGCTAACCTCCTATACGGTAACTTGCTTGAACGTCTTAAGAAACATGAACCAATGCGTACTAAGGTTATTATGGTTGTATTTAATGCATGAGCGAATTCTAGTGATCCCATGTTAGGAGCTTCTTAGCCGGCTCGACATAGGAGTGAAGTAGGAGCTTATAGAGTTGGGGAAGTACGTACGCCACCCCACGATTGGTATTAAGGAATACACCCGTCATCCACGCAATTAATACACACTAATCAACCGGTAAAAGATAGTTAGGGAGTAAGGAAATCTAAGTAAATACATTTCTCTCCATATAAGTTCCACAACCTTTTTATTTTCAGTTATTTTATTTTATTTGCAATTGTAGTTATTTGGGTTAGTTGACTAGCAACTAATTCCGCCCACTCCTTCAAACCCGAGATTTTACTTGCTTTTATAAAAATATAAAAAATACAAAAAGAATCTTCCCTCACCCTTAGACCTATTAGAGTAGTTTTTCAATCCTAACGACACTATTCCCCTAGAGAACGATCAATCCCCCGGTACTTGCCACTACACTATACTACATCGGTCAGGTACACTGCCTGGTGGGGATTACAAGCCTCTTGAGATCCCTCGAGAGGTAAAACCTGTTGTAAGGTCGCAAAACCACGCATCAAGTTTTTGGCGCCGCTGCCGGGGAATAGTTATTGTTTAGGTTGAATTTTTATTTTATTAGGTCTACTCACTAGATTCCTTTCTAGTGAGATTTTTATTTTATTTTTCTAGATTTTCTTTAGTCTATCTTTTTTCTTCGTTTCTTTGTTCGTAACCATTACCATCCGACATCATGGATGGTGGTAATATCCTCGATCCCAACAACCCACCACCACAACAACACCCACCTCCTAGAGCCCGTACCTTAGGAGACTACTCTCGTCCTAGCCACCATGGCTATCGAAACACCATTGAGCTCACTCAAGGAGCCAATGTCATTCCCTTGCGATCCGACACCATCCGGTTGGTGCAAAGCGGATGCGCATTCCATGGACTTCGTTCCGAAGATCCTAATCAACATCTCAAGGACTTTCTCAAAATCGTTGATTCTATAGACCTTGATGTTGCCACTCGAGAGACGACCCGACTGCGTCTCTTTCAATTCTCTCTGCGAGACCAAGCTAGTCAATGGCTAGAGCGTCTACCCGCAGGATCCATCACCTCTTGGGATGATCTCACCACTCGTTTCCTCGCTCAGTTTTTCCCACCAGGAAGAACTACCAAGCTAAGGAATGATATCTTGATGTTACAACAACGTCAAGGCGAAACCCTCTACGAGGCATGAACTCGATTCAAGGACTTACTCCAAAAAGTCCCTCACCATGGCATAGAACTTTGGCTCCAAGTCCAAATCTTCTATGACCACATCAATATCTCCACGAGGCAAACCATTGACCAATCGGCCGGTGGTAAGCTACGTGATCTAAGTGCGGAACAATCATGGGCTCTCCTGGAAGATCTTGCTCTTTATGACAACGAAAGTTGGAATGATCCCCGTGATTTGAATAAAACGGTCAAGGCAATATCTTTGCCTTCGAACAATTCAAGCACTTCCGACCGTAGGATCATAGAACTTGAAGACCAAGTCAAGTTTCTTATGAAATCCTACGAGGCTCCTAAACCTTCAAGCCAAGTGAACAAAATCACTTCTTCGTGTGAATTATGTAGTGGTCCCCACGACACTCGTGATTGCATGGAACTCCCCAAACAGGCTTTCAAAGAATTCGCATCCTCGCGAATCGATAAGGCGGGAGATAAGTGGCTCACCACTAATTATGGACCTAAGAATTCCGAAGATAGGTATGAGGCATGGAAGAGTAAGCCAAATTTTAGTTGGAACCGAACTCGAAGCGTATCATTCAATGACTCTCCCCCACTCACCTGGTCTGAACATTATCCTCATCAGCATACGCATAAACAACAAAATCGCGAGGAATCACTGCAAAAATTCATTCTCTCTCAAGAAACACAGCTCTCCAAACTTGAGAATCAATTCAGACAACAGCAAGTTGATATGAACAACAAGGTTGATAACCTGTTAAAGGTTATCAATGATCGCATTGCTGGCAGGTCAACTTGTGAGTTGGCACGAGTCAATGAGATCAAATTTGTCACGGTGACTCACCTAACACCCCCTCCTGTAAAAATTAAGCACCCTAGTAAACTCTTCAAACACATATTACAAAATGGAAAAGAAACTAGAGATACTCATACCCCTTCAAAACCACTCCACTTCGTGAACACCATTACAACAATACCTATTCCTAAACCCAACCTGGACCAACAATCAACCGAGAATGTGGACAATGAAATGGAGGGTGAAGTTCCCGAAAAGAACCCCGAGGCGCCCGGCAACTATCTAGACTCACCAAAGAACTCTAGTACAAGAGAGGTGAGTGATGAGGAGGGCTCGGAAGAGAAATCCGAAATGCCTCATGGGCTCCCAGGACTGCTAAACCGCCCCCTGATGGAGGAACTTGAGAGGAGCACAGCAAAGCTGCCTATGGGATTTGGAGAGAGAATAGAGGATGGCGCTCCCAGGGTCTTTAAGATATCTTGCACCACTAGGAAAAAGTTTATAAAAGATGCCTACATAAACCCCAACTCTTCTATGAATGCAATATCCTTTTCTCTATATAACGAAGCCTTCACCAAATAGGTCAAATATGAAGGGTTTAATATCATCGGGGTAATAGGAAGGGTACCAATTGTGATAGAAAAGTTCCTGTTTCATATCGAGCTAACTGTATTTAATAACATGAACTCGATCATCAGCCCGTCCTTAACTAGCCTTGTTCTAGGCAAACCATTCATAAAAGCAACGGGAGTGATACTCGATGAGGATGATAGTAGTGCATTATTTACCGATGGTGTCCGGAAAGTGATTTTTCGGGATGGCAGTAAAGAAGTGTATGAGTATCAACCATCAGCAATTTGCAACACATGGGGGCTACACGGTAGAAGGCCTGGCCGAATTAAGCGACGTGATCCGAATAATCTCAAAATACCTTGCATGATTGGTCACAAGTATTTTTATAATGTTTACATTGACACATGTTTGCCCAAAAATGTGATGTCCTTGTTTCATTATAACAACATTTGCAGATGGGGGATGATCCATAAAGGGAAAGATGACATCGGCATAGATGATGATGTACAGGTGTTTGTAGGAAATATGACATTCACTATGAGCTTCGTAATCGTCAATAATATAGAAAAGTACATCGATCCCAGGTTATCACAAGTTGTTTTTGGGGCACCTTTTTGCAAGGCCACAAGCTTGGTTGTGGACGAGCTCAATGGGATCATGACTTTCACCGATGGGATTAGGGAAATCTCATACCAAACGCCTTACAAGATGAGAGAATTCAAGGAGATTGATTATGGAGGGCTCGATGGGTTAAGTTCCCAACTCGTGTTATGTGATGATGATGTGAGAAGAGGATGTAAGGACACTTTTGACCTGTCGAGTGGATTCTTTAAGCATGTTAAGGAGCTCAGTTCTAAATACCAAAACAATCCTTTTGATCTCGAGGACCCGAAATACCTTTACTATGAAAGTGATTCTGATAGAGAATCAAAGGAGAACCTAGAAACCGTGACCAATGATGGAGTCACGTAATGTATGGTAACTTTGAGTCTAGCTACAAGACTCGTTAATAAAGAAAAGCGCTTCTTGGGAGGCAACCCAAGCTTTATTTGCTTTGTGTGTTTATTTATTTGTTTGTTTGATTTTATTTGCTTCCGTATGTACGTTTAATTTTTATTATTATTGATTCATGTTCGAAACTAAATTGTGAAAATGCTTTATCTTGTTTTTAACTTCGTCTTAACTACATATAAAGGTATTTTGCAACAGTTAAGTGTAAGGGAAATCCAATTCGGTTTATTAGAACAAATGAACATGAATCATAACAATATTAAATTAACATACATATTAGTAATTGTTTGAGTCAAATGCTTGTATCGAGTCATAATGATATTTTGCAGGATTTCCAGGAAATAAGGATTGAGTTTTTCCAGAAATTTTTCGGAAACTTAACATGAAAAATCTGTCAGATCACTTCTGACGGCGTCAGGAACAGTTTTCTGGAATTTTTTTTGAAAGTTTTGTTTTTCTTCCGGAATCATAAAATGCTTTATTAAATCTCTAACTTATAAACTCCAGGAATCTGCAAAATAATCATTCCACAAGCATTATATCCTTATACAGATTTATCCCGCCGATGTTATGCAGGTTTTCGTGTTTGTTTTCTCAGGTTTAACAGGTTATTTTGGACAAGGAGATGTATGTGGAATCTAGCTTTTGGTGCTGCTTTAATCTTGAAGCTTCAACATTTCCTTGGAAGAAGATCTAACCATGTTACCTCTTTATCCACCGAGCGAATCAGGGGAGTATTTGATTTCATTCTTTTACCTTATTTACTTTTACATCTTGTTATTTGAACATTGGGGACAATGTTCATCTTAAGTGTAAGGGGGGGGTAAAGTACGATACCTTAGAGAATGCTATTACGCTTGATTTTTCGTTTGTTTAATGGTAGATGTGTAATAAAACTGAGAGAAATACCTGTTAAGGCAATTTTAGTGCCAAATTCAAAATTTTTTACAACATATAGGAGTGAAACTTTGGTCTTAATGAGCGTCTCACGGATAGGAGTTATATGACTAGCACAAAACCGTACCACTAAAAAATTTTCCACCCCCAAATATGTGAGGTTCGCCCCTAGAATTGGTAGGAAAAGCATTTATGCTATGATGTGTGTACCGGTAGCACTTAGATTCTAGAACTTGCGTTAGGACCATTCCGAGGCCACAAGTGAGACTACATTCGTGTAGTTAGATTTACTACATGATAAGAGGCATTAGGATTAACCCATTGTTTTACACCTGTGTTTTTGTTATAATTACATTGGCTACATTGGTCAAGTAATTATCCCACACCCTTTGCGTTGTACTCATTTTTAGTACACGATACCCCTAGTACACCCCTCAGAGCCTATCTTTTTGTTTCTAACTTTAAGCATTTTACTTAAAGTAAGAATTTGTTTACACCCCACTTAAATGTACACCCAAATCGCCATAGCCTACCTTGTATGCACTCATTTTTTGTGCATTATTGTGACAACATTTGTTTAAACCCCAAGTTAATTATTTAATTGATTACATGGTTGCTAAGTCGAGTCATATCCTTGTACATATTGTTTTGGGACGATTGGGACTCATGGGTAAAGTACTAGTGTAATGGAGTAATGGGGAAGAACAACATTATTACCCCCATATGTGCTAAATATTTTAAAAGTACTCCAAGTGTTTCGAATATCTTAATTCGAGTCATTAGAATAGTTAATTGTAAAGTTATGTAAAAGTTCAAGTGTAAGGGGGATACAACCCCCCTGCGATGTATTATTTTGGATGGTAGGGCAAGAGTGTATGAAAAAAAAAAAAAAAAAAAAAAAAAAAAAAGTAGAAAAAACATACGGACTACCATCCCGTTTCATTTTATGTTTATTTTATCTTTTTGTTATTTTTTTCATTAGCTTGAGTCGAGTCTAGTCTTGGCTTAGCAACGCCATATTGTACATGTAATTAATCAAGATCTTTAACTCGCCACCAGTAAAATATCCTTTATCCAACAAAACCGTGTTTATCATATCCCTACACCTAACGTTATAACCCGTTTAAAAGCCCTCTTTGATAGTTTATCTTAGGTGCTTACGCCTAGTGGAGGAGGTTTTTGATCCTTTCCCAAGCCTATGGTAATCTATTTGCTATGACAGGTAGTGAGAGATATTATTCATTTTCATTTATGAGATATACTTTTATGACACCTGAGAGATGTGAGTATCTAAACACTACTTGTGAGGTGCTAGTCCGTAATCTCCGTGCTTATTATGATTAAAGTGGAACGACTATTTGTTGTAATTACTTTTATATTAGCATTAAATGACCCCTAACTTGTACTTTGATTAGAATAAAAGCGCATTTGCTTGAGGACAAGCAAATCTCAAGTGTAAGGGTATTTGATGAAGCAAAAAGTGTACCACTTTTAGGGGGTCATTTAAGCCCTAAATCGTATTTATTTGATCAAATATTGCCCTAAATCGTTCCTTTTGTTATTTTAGGTACTTTGGAGAAGAAATCTGGAAAAGGAAGCATTTTGGACGTTTTTGGAGCATAAAAGTGAAGAAAACGACAAAGTCTCAAAATCGGCTGGAAAAGTACCTGTGACGGCGTCAAGCACCATTGTGACGCCGTCAACCCTTGACGCGCCAGAGAGGATTTTGGACGATTAAAAGGGGACGGCGTCAAGAAGGCCATCAAGAAACCCTAACCGCGGCGAGGTGACGGCGTCAGCTCTATAACGTGACGCCGTCAGATCTGATTTTCTATATATATTCTCATAATTTTTAGTCATTAGTGTGCAACTTTGTGAGGAGAAACCCTAAGACGATTTTTCTGCTACTTTTAAGGGTTTTATACCCTTGGATCTCCCATGTTCAATTGAAGATAAGTAATTAATTAATCATTCAATATGTCTTTGTGTTGTTTGATTATATCTTGTTCTTGTCTTTTATTTAACATGCTAGGCTAGATTTATCTTGTGTTTGCTTAGATCTAATGAAACCTAACTATTGATTATTGGTTGTTGGTGTGTTATTAATTGTATTGGATGATTGTTTATCGATGTTAGGCTTAAGAAAACTGGCTAACCTCCTATACGGTAACTTGCTTGAACGTCTTAAGAAACATGAACCAATGCGTACTAAGGTTATTATGGTTGTATTTAATGCATGAGCGAATTCTAGTGATCCCATGTTAGGAGCTTCTTAGCCGGCTCGACAAAGGAGTGAAGTAGGAGCTTATAGAGTTGGGGAAGTACGTACGCCACCCCATGATTGGTATTAAGGAATACACCCGTCATCCACGCAATTAATACACACTAATCAACCGGTAAAAGATAGTTAGGGAGTAAGGAAATCTAAGTAAACACATTTCTCTCCATATAAGTTCCACAACCTTTTTATTTTCAGTTATTTTATTTTATTTGCAATTGTAGTTATTTGGGTTAGTTGACTAGCAACTAATTCCGCCCACTCCTTCAAACCCGAGATTTTACTTGCTTTTATAAAAATATAAAAAATACAAAAAGAATCTTCCCTCACCCTTAGACCTATTAGAGTAGTTTTTCAATCCTAACGACACTATTCCCCTAGAGAACGATCAATCCCCCGGTACTTGCCACTACACTATACTACATCGGTCAGGTACACTGCCTGGTGGGGATTGCAAGCCTCTTGAGATCCCTCGAGAGGTAAAACTTGTTGTAAGGTCGCAAAACCACGCATCAGCACCGTTAAATTTAACGGTACCGTGGAACCGTGTATCTGATACATCCCGTATTTTAGTTCCCTTTTTCCCGCATTACCAAATTAAAACTTTCCCAACTTCTGCAACTACTATCAAACCCAAACCTCACACTTCAAAATTCAATTACACCTCTTCAAGATCATATTAAAGACATTGATTTTCAACATTATCAATCTCTTTCACTCTTTCAACATAAATTGTAAGTTATCTTACTTCAATTTTATTTTATTTTGAGTATAGGGTTTGCTCATACATGAAAATTGAATTGGGGCTATTCAATTTTGGAGTCTTTATACTAAGATTAGACAATGTGTGATTCTCTTTACATAGGAATTTCATAAACCAAATTGAATCACATATTCATGCCTAGGAAACTTGCAATTAGAAGTCATCAACACTCAAATTTTTCAAAACTTTTGGCACCAAAAATTGTAGTTGCCAAACACCCCAATTCCATTGTTTTAGGGAAAAAAAAAAAAAAAAAAAAAAAAAAAAAAAATTCACGAAATTAGGTTCATGAAAAGCTTTTGTCACACCCCCAGAATCGGGTCCAGCGGAAACATACATGTCGCTGGGGTGCAACTCGATTGGTATCACAACACCAGTGCAGAGAACGGTTTTCACCTCAATCATTTAGAATAAAATTGTTTAACAAAAGTGTTGAATTTACATTGTTAAAGGTAGTGCGGAAATAGGCCCTTAAAACAATTAAAACGGTCCCCAAATGAATATCAGAGTCTTCTATGACCATGCCATGCCCTGCCAAAAACCTCCAGTAGCGTGCTATTGCTTAATACCTGAAAATACATGCTAAAAGTGTCAACATGAGGTTGGTGAGTTCATAGAGTTTATTGTATAATGTAAAGCATTTGAAAATGATTTCCCAGCAAAGGCATTGTAAATCCACTCAGTCCCAAGTCCCGCCCATACAAGACTTGCAACCTGTGTGTGTACAACCCACTGCCAAATAAGATTTGGTTTGAGTGAACAAAAGTAATATGTGGACCATGATTTAAAATACATTTAGTTAGATCAGTACATTCGGTTACGTGATCAATTCATTTGGTTATGTGACCCGTTCATTCTGTCATGTGACCAGTTCATTCTGTCATGTGACCCATTCATTTTGTCATGTTACCCGTACATCCGGTTATGTGACCCATTCATTCTGTCATGTATGTACATAGTGGTGGAGCCAGTTCATTCGGTTAAGTATGCATATTCATTTAAAGTGCTTAGGTCGATGAGTAAAAAGAATTAAGTATGATACAAGTGATTATACAATACATTTGAATGAATAACAACTTCATAGGTAGAGTAAGTAAGGGTTTGGCTAAACAAGTGGCATAATCAAGTAAATCAAGTATACATTTAGATGAAAATGAGCATGTATTCTCCCCCAAAACGTAATCCAAACCGTATAAAGGTAGGGGCTATGGAACTCACCTGGTGCGATAGCAACACTGATAATAATGAATAATGCTGAAATGAGGCTCGGTCTCTAACCGCGACCTAATATGAGGATATGATCTAATGTAAGCAAATGAAATGATGCTACACATGCAAATCGTATGTTAACGATACCACTCGTTACTTTGAAAATAACGTTTATTGTCGAAAAATACATTTTTGACGTCTCGTTAAGTCATAAACTACTTTTCGTATAAATATGTTGAAACGGTACTCCACGATCCTCATTTGTTGTTTTAACGTCAAATATAATGTTTTCGTCGCAAAATAACACTTTTTATAACTTGTGAAAATATGCCCAAATGGCCACGTAAAACTAGTCGTGAAATATTGTACGTTAAGTGTTAGTGATCAAACTCGACGTTTTTGAAAACCTTGCAGCATAATCTAAATGTCGTTATGTTTAACTTTTGACCAAATACGTCTCGATCAATTAGATAATCGGCTATCAACGTTATGACTTGCAAAATACTAGATTCACATTTAGAAAATATATTTCTATTAGTGCTGTCAAAATAGACATGGTTCGTCGGGTTTTCAAACATGTATATCTTGGACGTTATAAGCCCGCTTACTACGTTCTTTATATCCACGGGTTCGTAAGAACATGAACTAACATATTCTCAGTAGGTCGGCTCTTCTAGATCACGTCTAACGCCTCGTTTTTTCCTTTGAATCTCGGCGATCAGCAACTAAATTTTCAGAAAATTAGTTTTCGTCGTCTAACTTAGAAAAATCATATCTCCTTCGTTATAAGTCGGTTTTTAGTGATTCAAGCGGCCACGGTTTCGTTTTTGAAAGTATTTTCTAAATCTTAAAGCCAAAATAGTCCAAGAGTTACTGATATTTCCAGATTTTACATTTTTGGACAGTAGGTTATTTAGATTGTTAAAAACTCATTTTCTTGGTTCTAAACTTGATCATACCACTTCAAATCAACTCTACAAGTTCGCAAATCCTACCATACACCTTCTTAGGGTGTCATGGGGTCCTAAAAATCACCAACCTTGGTGGATTTCATGAGATTACTAGTGAAACTTATAGATCTAGTGTTAAAGATAGTTTATGTGCAAAGTGGTATCTAAAACATAAATAAGTTGCATGATTAACTAGTATAACTTGAAAATACATAATCATATGAATTAAATGAAAGTATGAAATGATCAAAGAGATGTTCTTGAAGCTTACTTGCAATATTGGAGAGTTTTGATGAGAAAATGTATAAGAACCTAGGGTTTTTACCACAAAACCCTAACTAGGAATGAAATTAGAGCTTGTTTAATACTTGATCTTCAAAAAACGGTGGATTGTTCTTGGTGTTCTTCCTTTGGCCGAATGTTAAAGAGAGGAAAAAGAGAGAGTTTGATGTGTTTTAGCTAGTGAATTGTGTAAGTGTAATGTTATGGAAAATAAATCAAGTTTAAGTATACATGGATCATTAATTGGTTTTGTCTAGCAAATAAAAGAATTTTGGCTTATTAGGGAAAAGGGGGGCGGCAAAGTGGAAGAAAAAGGAAGAAATATGTGGCTCATTAATGATCTTGTCCCCCTCAATTAGCATGTGTTAGCTGTTTTAAGTATACATTAGATGTTATCGGGTACCGAGTTAACTAAAAATAAACCGCGACGAGATGAAATAAAATATGACGAAGTTGTAAAAATTGTAAAATCATATTTCTTGCAAGAATCGGGTGTTAGAATGATTATCAGATTGAAATATCGCAAACCGACAGAGTTATAAGCTCCTAACGGAAAATATAACAATTGGTTTAAAAACACCGGGTAAAGTAATAATATAATCTTTATATCATTATAATTAGCGTTAAAATATGTTAGGATCATAGTCGGGAGTGTCGGGTATAATGTTAGTAGAAATGACTGAGTGGTAACGTTAATTAAACAATTAAGCATACGTTAATGAAAATCACACAAACCCGTGCATGACTTAATATGATAATGATGTTACGGATGATATGTAGACTACTCTAGTCTATATGATGTATCCTTACTGATGATGCATGAATACGCAGCTAAAACTTACCGGTTACGCGCATTTGAATACCCGTAAACCTAGTTTATGTAATGATGAATGATAATCGTGAATAGCGATTTCGCTCCGAGAATGAATAGTGTTACGTGAATAGTAAAATTTTTGAAAACTTCTCAAAGTCTCAAATTGACTTCAAAAATGATGAATAGTAATTCGTGAATAGTAATTTCCCAAGATGAATAGTGAAATTTCGAAGCTTGAAAAGGACCTGAAATTACGAGTTGTGACAGTCTCCACCCGTTAAAGGAATTCAGTCCCTGAATTCAGTTAATGTTGGTCTCCTGGGTGGATTCGATGAAAATATGTGGATATTGGAGTCACATTGCAGTGATAAAAGATAAAACATCCATTAGATAGGGATTCGTAATAGTACACGAAGTTCATACGATAGAACTTAAAGTGAAACACAAAAGAAATACAACACCAGAGTGTTTAGGCTTAGTTTTATTTTTAAGGCAGGAGTTCCCTCCTAAACGTTGTCATTGTTGTTGTTGTCTTTGTGGGAAACTAGATGGGGGGATGAATAGTTTACCGGTTTAAAAATCCTTTTAAAATCTTGTTTTAAAAGTTAGCAATTGGAAACTTTGATTCGAACTTTATGTGTAACCAATCAACACCAATATGAACTACACACTAAGCTAAGTAATAATAACAAATAAAAGTAAAGAGTAGAGTTGGAAAGATCGAACCGAGACAGAGGATTTATAGTGGTTCGGCTACGAAGCTCTTCTTCGCCCTACTCAACTCCCCGAGTACCACACTCGAGAGTTTCAAACACTATATCAACAACCTCCCTTCAGGTGGAGAAAACCGTACACGTCGCTTATCCTATTACCGACACTAAGCTAGATGTCGAGTGCTAATCTTAGATAGCACCAATCTACCAAGGTCCACGTGACCAAACACTCAAGCCCAGTGGCTTCAAGAGATCACCAAGATCTCAACACGATCACAATGATCAACACTCACTTCACTCTACTCAACTAACACTAATCTATCGACCCTTGATCTTCTTGATCAATCACACAAGCCCAATGGCTATAAGAGATGTTCACTATCTCTATAGATCACACTTGATCTTCACTCTCACTTCACAAAAGATAAGAAAGCTTAATGTATGAAAAGATACAACAAGGTTGTAACAAGTGTTACAAAAACCTAACAACTATAACTCTTGTATCTTCTTCAATACTTGAGTTCTTCTCTTGCTAATGAAGAGGGATGACAACACCTTGTATCTACTTGGATACTTGTGTTCTTCTCTTGCTAATGAAGAGGGATGACAACACCTTGTATCTACTTGGATACTTGTGTTCTTCTCTTGCTAATGAAGAGGTATGAAGAGGATCACTTGAAGGATGATTGGATCACTCTTGAAACAAAGAAAACTAATCTAAAGAAGTGAAAGGTTTGAGAGGATTAAGTTAGGGGATTTTTCTGTGTGTGAAGGGTGCCTAAAACTGTGAAAGGGGTTGATATTTATAGGCAAGAAAAATCTGAACGTTACAGAAAAAATGGTACGGACGGCTCCGTTAAATACCCCACGGCTCCATTAAATTTAACGGAACCGTGGAGCCGTCGTAGACTAGGACGCTCCAAATTTTTTCTTTTCTGGAGAAAACTTATTTTGGGAAGGTTGGAGCTGATTTTTGGGGGAAAAATAGCTGTTATGATTTTCAAACTAATTTTTCCATTAAAACATTTCTTAATAATTCAAAAATATTTTGCCATGTGTATTTTTGAAAAAAATGTTTTGTCCTATTTAAAATGTGAATTTTCAAAACATAAATTCACTTCTTTGATCACTACTTCAAGTTGAAACTTTGTTCAAGAGTGATTTGCGTAGAAACGGGATCTTTCGATTAAAGACTTGTTTACGTTGATTTTAACGTATCGTGATTTCACATTTTGTCATCCTCAAAACGTGAAGTAATCGAAAGATATAAATAACGTTTTTAGGACATTATTTGCATCAACAGTCTTGACGAGCTTCGCATTTCAACGAGCTCTTCCTCCATTCTGGTTTCTCAGCTCTAGGCATTCACTCTTAAAGTGTCCAATTACTCCACACTCATGGCAGGTTACCGTTGATGTATAATTTTTTAATTAAGTATTTATTATTCCAAAGAAAATACAACAAATGTATTTCCCCGGGTCGTAGTCCCAACGAAGGTTGAAGTCGAGTTGTCGGTTACGGTGTCGAAAAGTGAAGTGAATAGTGATATAAGTGTGATATTTTGGAGATTTATACTATGAATATGAAATAACAAACAAAAACAAGAAATCAAGCAAAGAATACAAGCAATTAAAGCACACGATTCCTAAAACGCAAATTAAACTTAAAAACGTACGTTACGAAATCTAAAAACGCACCTAAATAGTGGAATCCTAAATTATAAGCCCTAAAAATATGAAAATAATTTTCCTAAATGCTAAATACTAAAAGAAAATTTTAGAAAAAAGAATTATATTTTTTTGATTTTTATTTTATTTATTATGAATTAAAAACGAAATAAACGAAAATAAAAGTTTATAAATAGTAAATCAAAAGAGAAAAATACAAAACTTTTTCTAAAAATAGTATGTTATACCAGAACCTTAGGAAAAATGAGAAAAAGAAATAAGCTTATCGAAATAAGCTTTAAATAAGCTAAACCGTTTTATTAAGCTAAATGGGAAAGAAAAGATTAACTAAAAAATGTTGTAGGATAAAACATGAAGAAGACCCAAGGGCAGTTGGTATTGGTGTGTTGTGTGTGAGGTGTGGGAAGGCTGAGGTCTGAGGTTCGAATCCCAGCCTCAGCTTTTTGCTAAATCTATATATATATATATATATATATATTATATATATATATATATATATATATATATATATATATATATATATATATATTTTATTTCTTTTTGAAAACAGATTAAGCTAACAAAGATATGAAACTTTTGTGAAAATTTTCTTTTTGAAAATCACTGATAAGCTCAGAAAGAGCTTATAGTCACAACAGTTTACACTAAAAACTTATAAAAGAACTTTTATAGCTAAAAACTACCTAAGGATGCTATAAGCTAAAACTTAAAAGGCAAACAAGCTTAAACTAACTAAAGCTAACCTAAACAAGCTAATTCCACCAATAAAACAAGCTGCTACCTTCTGAAAAGCTTATTCCAACTTCAAACAAGACCTGCTATAATCTTTTACCAAACAGTCCTAGACTAGCTACTTGCAGACAAATTTTAAGCTAACTAATAAGCTACTAAGTGAAAACTAAGCTCAGAACTTAAAAGCCTATACTACAAGCTTCTTAGAAAACCAAAAATCAAGCAAAATGAACAAGTAAATAAGCAGAAATTAAGCAAGCAAAAAGCTGAGATGAGCAGCTATGGTGGAGCAGGGCTGCAACTATTCTGATGCAGCAGTAGTGGTAATTGGACCTCAATTCTTTCAATACTCAATGGAACAGTACCAACTTATGGATTCTTACTTTAACCACTGAAAGGAACACAACTTTGCCAAAAATGGGGACCAAATAAGCTCTAGCTTATTAAAAGCTTATATGATCAGTTGACTACCTAATATTGCACCTATGGATTCAAAACCTCAAAAAGCTTCTAAACAGCTTATAAGACCCTACAAACAGCTTATATCACCTATTTTAAGCAAGATTAAAGTATCCAAATAGGCAAATGAACAGTAACCTAGCTGATATAACCAAAACAGCCACTATTCCAAACACACCTTATGAAAACTGTTTTTGCAATTTTGAACTACAACCCTCAAATTTAAGCTCTGAAACTTATTGTCTACTTATTATCTAACTTACTTATCATCTAATAATCAACTTTCAATAATGAAATAAGCACCTAATAAGCTATAAACTACTATGACTATTTTGGCTATTTAGAGATTTTTTGAGATTAAGCTAACATATAAACATTAAACTACTATCAATGAGCATAAACATGACCAATTAAGCAACTGCTAATCTAATAAGCACTAAATAGACAGAAAAAAGCAGATTGAACAGTAATGAGTTTAAAAGTTTGAATCAAAGTTAGAACTCACTTGAAGCGTTCAATATTCAGCTTATAATAAGCTCAGAATAAGAATTCTATAAGTCCTAGGGGTCTTCTTCTTCAATGGATAAGCTCAAGTGCTTATTTGAGTGCTAGTTTGACTTTAGTTGACTGTTGAGATGATGAGAGATATAAGACTAAATAAGCTACCACACAACTCACAGAAGCTATATTAAGCTAATATGAGTCTAAACTAATAGAAAACTAGCTTATTGAAGCTGTGTTTAAGGATTGAAAACATTTTTTTATTTTTATTTTTTTTTTGTTATTTTCTGATTTTTTTGGATTATTGATATAAGATTAATAAAACTAAGGAGTAAAACTTTAGATAAGCTAAGTATGAATTAATAAAGCTTTTGTAATCAGTAAACAAGCTAATCAAACAACTTAAAAGAAATTTGAGTTAATAAGCAAATCGGATTAAAAAAAACAAAACTAATATTTCATTAAAAACTTGATTACACTATTTGAGATTACAATTCAGAAACAAATTTAACAGCATGACATTAACTAAAAACTACATCAATCTGAGGAGGGGAGAAGCTCTATTTATAGCCGAAAGAGGAGGCTTCTAGGTTGTCCATGTCATCAATCCACACCCCTTTGTGCTTCTTTGAGATGATATCAGCCCTTTGATCATACTTGGACACCAATCCATCAATTCTAGCCCTTGGATCAAAGCTCCACGCATCATCAGCCAATCACAAGCCTCGAATTCGCTGGGATTGCTGACATGTCAGTCATGACATGTCAGAATTCTTCTAGAAGTGCGTGCAAAGTACACAACTACCCTTAATTGTGGTTAATTTTGGACGGGGTAATTTTAGGGTTCATGTGCCTGGGTAAATTTGGGGAAAAAGGGTATGGGGTAAAAGGCGGGAATGATTTTTTATTGTTTATTGTGTTTGACCGGTTTGAGTGGGTTTTGACTTCGGGTATTGTGGGGATAAAAGGGTCGGGTTTAATTAGTGGGTTGTGGGCTATTGGAAGGATTGGGTTTGGGTTGGTATTTGTTTATTTAGTTTTTCTTTTGATTGATCCGGTTTTGGTTTTAAGGTTATGGATTTTTAGAAATAATTTTGATAAGGACCAAAAGTGTATAATCTGAAATTCCAGGGACCTTTTCTGCCAAACTTTAATAATGTGATCCAAGGGCTTGTCTTGAATATATTTTTCTCTGGCGAATTTTCCCCGGCTTCGGCTCTTTAAATATCTTTTCCAAATCTTGTGCTCGTATTTTTCGGGTTTTTTTTATTTTTGTCCATATTTCATGATATCCGTACATGCATATAAACAAACACAAAAACACAAATAACTTTGGCAATTTGGTTAGTTTTTGGTTATTTTGGTCTGATTTTGGTCAAGAAAAGGTATGTGTTTAAGCACATACCAAAATCCCCAGACTAAGTTATTGCAGTGTCCTCATGCAATGTTATAAAAACACGTTTTTAAATCCAAAAATTCCTAATCTCTTTTTACTAACTTTGAGAAGTAGCAAAATTTTCAAAAGAGATTAAGAAATCTTAAGTTCTAAAAACTCTCCGATTTTCCATTTTATTCTATTTTTGTATTTTTCTCATAATCATGTGACGGTTTTGTTGACAATCATTATCTATCAATAACTTTTAGGGTCAACGAGTAGGAAACACGACTCATAAAGAAGTGACCATACGGATAAAATTCGTCATCCCTGATTTTTCACGAGTCCCCAAACTAAGCTTAAAAACGAAATCATTGTTATTTACAAGTTAGATGCCAACACTACCCATGGAAGTTACTTGTGTAATTACCTCTTGCTCCCATTTTCCTAATTCGCCTCTATTTATTTTATTTTTGGTGAGAAATGAATTGCTTCATATTTTCTCGTTTCGATAGGTTTTTACTCCGATAAAGATACTAAATTAAGACGCTAAGTAGTTTTCAATCTTCTCTCGAGAACCGTTGCTTTGAAAATGAGGTCCACATCAAGGTTTTTATTTATATTTTTGACTTTTGCATTTTTTTTCTCTTTTTCATTTATCACCATTTTTTTTACTAACTTTTCACTTGCGTACCCTAAATGACGGAGCTTCACGGTTTAGTTCCAAGACCTTACACCTTCCGGAATAAAGGATCCAAGGGCCGTTACAACGGAGTGTTCCAAGACTCTAGACATTCCTGAAATGAGGATCCAAGGTGGTTAGACCAAGACCTCACACATTCCTGAACTAGAGGTCCAAGGACCGGTGCAAGAGGGTAGCCAAGACCTAAACGCCTTCCAGAAATAAGGATCCAAGGCCCGATCTCGAATCCGTAGCTTAGAGCACTTAACTTATTATTATTAAACGTATTTATTAAGTAACCTTGATGTGTACCCAATTTTTAAAGCAATGATTCTTTTAAGAAGACCAAGAACTAATCATCGGCAAAACCTAACATCTATAATTATTCTTACAGTTATATATGGTGAAACAATTTTGTGGGAGCAAAAGGCCACAAGTAACTTCGATGAGCTCTAAAGAGAACCAACTACTCCACGCTTAGCAATCTAACTTGTAAACAACTCTATCATTTCTCGTTCTTCGCAAATTTAAAATCTTAAATAATAAGATCCGCGAATGCTTAGCCAAGAAAGGTTAAGGGGACAATCTAGGGCTCAACACGCCCGGTCAAGTCAGAATTTTATTCCTACTCTCACCAGCGGAAAGTCAAAAAAAAATTTCTCATTTTTTGGACTTTTATTTTCATTTTTGAAGGAAAAACGGGGTTGCATGAGTACAAGGCAAAAAATGCAAGGCAAAAATCAAATCGAAAGATTACCCCCCCCCCCCAGACTAAAACGAGACATTGTCCTCAATGTCTTAAAGGTAAGGGTTCTCCTACATAAATCTAAGGCCGTTTATTAATTATGCCAAAGATAAACGTTAGACGATAAGATTAAGGATATCGGATGAGCAACGAATGATGAAACTCGAGTGGAGAGAAGCAAACCACGAGCACGAGAGTCTTCATTATTCGGGCAAATCCTGGACATATCACAAGAAACCACGAAACACAAGATATGGAAGAGGAAGTGATGAAGCGAAAAGTGTACCGCTTTTAGGGAGTCATTTAAGCCCTAAATCGTATTTATTTGATCAAATATTGCCCTAAATCGTTCCTTTTGTCATTTTAGGTATTTTGGAGAAGAAATCTGGAAAAGGAAGCATTTTGGACGTCTTTGGAGCATAAAAGTGAAGAAAACGACAAAGTCTCAAAATCGGCTGGAAAAGTACCTGTGACGGCGTCAAGCACCATTGTGACGCCGTCAACCCTTGACGCGCCAGAGAGGATTTTGGATGATTAAAAGGGGACGGCATCAAGAAGGCCATCAAAAAACCCTAACCGCGGCGAGGTGACGGCGTCAGCTCTATAACGTGACGCCGTCAGATCTGATTTTCTATATATATTCTCATAATTTTTAGTCATTAGTGTGCAACTGATGCGTGGGTTTTGCAACCTTACAACAGGTTTTACCTCTCGAGGGATCTCAAGAGGCTTACAACCCCACCAGGCAGTGTACCTGACCGATGTAGTATAGTGTAGTGGTAAGTACGGGGGATTGATCGTTCTCCACAGGGAATAGTGTTCGTTAGGTGTGAAAGGCTACTCTAATTAGGTCTAAGGGTTGAGGAAGATTCTTTTTATGTTTTTATATTTTATAAAAGCAAGTAAAATCTCGGGTTTTGAAGGAGTGGGCGGAATTAGTTGCTAGTCAACTAACCCAAATTACTACAAATGCAAATAAAATAAAATAACAAAAATGAAAAGTGGTGAGAAACTTATGTGTAGAGAAATGTGTTTACTTAGATTTCCTTACTCCCTAACTATCTTTTACCGGTTAATTAGTGTGTATTAGTCGCGTGGATGACGGGTGTATTCCTTAATACCATTCGTGGGGTGGCGTACTTACTTCCCCAAACTCTACAAGCTCCTACTTCACTCCTATGTCGAGCCGGCTAGGAAGCTCCTAACATGGGATCACTAGAATTCGCTTGTGCATTAAATACAACCATAAAAACCTTTAGTACGCGTTTGGTTCATGTTTCTTAAGACGTTCAAGCAAGTTACCGAATAGGAAGTTAGCCAGTTTTCTTAAGCCTAACATAGATAAACAATCATCCAATACAACTAATAACACACTAACAACCAATAATCAATAGCTAGGTTTCATTAGATCTAAGCAAACACAAGATAAAATTAGCCTAACATGTTAAACAAAAGACAAGCATAAGATAGAATCAAACAACACATAGACATATTGAATGATTAATTGATAACTTATCTTTCAATGAAACATGGAAGATCTCAAGGCAAAAAGCCCTGAAAAAGTAGCTAAAATCGTCTTAGGGTTTTATCCCAAAATTCCACACACTAAGCTCTCCCTTAATGACAAAAAATTAGAAAACTATATATAGACTTTGACATCTGACGGCGTCACCTTATGCATTGTGACGCCGTCACCTCGCCGCTTTTAGGGTTCCCGGATGACCATCTTGACGCCGTCCCTCTTTAGCTCTTCAAAAATCCATTCTGGCTTATCAAGGCTTGACGCCGTCGGATCATGAACGTGACGCCGTCCCCTTATGATTTAAGCCGTGACGCCCTTGATTTAGTTAAAGCGTGACGCCGTCAGAATTCTCATGCAAACTCACTGGCCCGTCATGAGTAAATTTCACATCCAACTTTTCTTGCCAAGGCATGACGCCGTCCCATGTTAATTGTGACGCCGTCAAGAGTAACTTTTAGCCGATTCTTGAGACTTTGCCGTTTTCTTCACTTTAATGCTCCAAAAACGTCCAAAATGCCTCCTTTTCCAGATTTCTCCTCAAAAGTACCTAAAATGACAAAAGGAACGATTTAGGGCAATATTTGATCAAATAAATACGATTTCGGGCTTAAATGACCCTTAAAAGCGTTACACTTTTCGCCTCATCAAATACCCTTACACTTGAGATTTGCTTGTCCTCAAGCAAATGCGCTTTTATTCTAATCAAAATACAAGTTAGGGGTCATTTAATGCAAACATAAAAGTAATTACAACAAATAATCGTTCCACTTCAATCATAATAAGCACGGAGATTACATACTAGCACCTCACAAGTAGTGTTTAGATACTCACATCTCTCAAGTGTCATCAAAATAAATCTCATAAATGAAAACGGAAAATATCTCTCACTACCTGTCATAGCAAATAGATTACCATAGGCTTGGGAAAGGATCGAAAACCTCCTCCACTAGGCGTAAGCACCTAAGATAAACTATCAAAGAGGGCTTTTAAATGGGTTATAACGTTAGGTGTAGGGAAAAGGAAAACACGGTTTTGTTGGATAAAGGATATTTTACTGGTGGCGAGTTAAAGATCTTGATCAATTACATGTACTATACAATGTTGCTAAGCCAAGACTAGACTCGATCTTAAGCTAATGAAAGAAAATAACAAAACATAAACATAAAATAAACATAAAATGAAACGGGATGGTAGTCCGTATGTTTTTTCTACTTTTCTTTTTCTCATTTTTTTTGTATTTTTCTTGATTTTTTTTTTTTTTTTTTTTTTTTTTTTTTTTTTTTTTTTTTTTTTTGCATACACTTTTACCCTACCATCCAAAATAATACATCATAGGGGCGTTGCATCCCCTTACACTTGAACTTTTACATAACTTTACAAATAACTATTCTAATGACTCGAATTAAGATAATTGAAAAACTTGGAGTACTTTTAAAACATTTAGCACATATGGGGGTAATAAATGATGTTCTTCCCCATTACTCCATTACACTAGTACTTTACCCATGAGTCCCAATCGTCCCAAAACAATATGTACAAGGATATGACTCGACTTAGCAACCATGTAATCAACTAGATAATTAACTTGGGTTTAAACAAATGTTGTAACAATAATGCACTAAAAATGAGTGCATACAAGGTAGGCTAAGGCGATTTGGGTGTACATTTAAGTGGGGTGTAACAAATTCTTCCTTTAAGTAAAATGCTTAAAGGTCGAAACGAAAAGATAGGCTCTGAGGGGTGTACTAGGGGTATCGTGTACTAAAAATGAGTACAACGCAAAGGGTGTGGGAGAATTACTTGACCAATGTAGCCAAAGTAATTATAACAAAAACACAGGTGTAAAACAATGGGTTAATCCTAATGCCTCTTATCATGTAGTAAATCTAACTACACGAATGTAGTCTCACTTGTGGCCTCGGAATGGTCCTAACGCAAGTTCTAGAATCTAAGTGCTACCGGTACACACATCATAGCATAAATGCTTTTCCTACCAATTCTAGGGGCGAACCTCACATATTTGGGGGTGGAAATTTTTTTAGTGGTACGGTTTTTGTGCTAGTCATATAACTCCTATCCATGAGACGCTCATTAAGATCAAAGTTTCACTCCTATATGTTGTAAAAAATTTTAAATTTGGCACTAAAATTACCTTAACAAGTATTTCTCTCAGTTTTATTACACATCTACTATTAAACAAACAAAAATCAAGCGCAATTGTATTCTCAAAAATCGTACTTTTACCCTCCCCTTACACTTAAGATGAACATTGTCCCCAATGTTCAAATGACAAATGTAAAAGCATAAAGTAAAAGAATGAAATCAAATACTCCCCTGATTCGCTCGTTGGATAATGAAATTACACGGTTAAATCTTCCTCCAAAGAGAATGTTGAAGCTCCATGACTAATGCATCGCCATAAGCTTGATTCAAAACATTTCCTTGTCCAAAATAACCTGTTGAACCTGAGAAAACAAACACGAAAACCTGCATAACATCGGCGGGATAAAATCTATATATAAGGATATAATGCTTGTGGAATGATAACTTTGCAGATTCCTGGAGATTATAAGTTGGAGATTTTAATAAAAACTTTTTATGAAAACAAAATTTTCAAAAATTTCTGGAAATTAAATCTGACGCCGTCAGGTTATAACCCCTGACGCCGTCAGAAATGACCTGACAAAAATTTTCATTTTAAGTTTCCGGAAAATTTCTTGAAAAACCTTTACCTTACTTCCTGGAAATCCTGCAAAACATCATTATGACTCGATACAAGCATTTGACTCAAACAAATACGAATATGTATGCTAACTTATTATTATTATGATTCATGTTCATTTGTGTTCTAATAAACCGATTTAGATTTCCCTTACACTTATCTTTTGCAAAATACCTTTATATGTAGTTAAGACGAAGTTAAAAACAACATAAAGCATTTTCACAAATTAGTTTTGAACATGAATCAATAAGAATAAAAATTAAACACACATACGGAAACAAATAAAATCAAACAAACAAATAAATAAACACACAAAGCAAATAAAACAAATAAAGCTTGGGTTGCCTCCCAAGAAGCGCCTTTCTTTATTAACGAGTCTTGTAGCTAGACTCAAAGTCACGCTACCCTATGTAAGTAAGCTCGTCATCAAGGACGTCTTTAGGGTTAAGCTTGGATTGAAGTTTCCTATTGGTCCGCTTAGTACGATATGTCTTTTCAAACTTCTCTCCATCCGGGTCATACAATGTCATCTTGATATGCCATGACCCATCTCCATCATTGGGTGGTTTATCCCAATTCCACTTATGATCATCTTCCTCACAAATCCACTTATTCATTCCTAGGTTAATTGGCAAAACTCCTAGGAAATCAATCATCCTTCTAAAAACTAGAGGGTCTTCAAATGGATCCAATTCGGTGTCCCTAGCCAAGAGTTGCTCTACCGAATGCGTTCGGTTAACAAAGTCCTCTTCTAGGTAAAATGGGCGTTGGGGTCCTATGAAGTCTCTATCGATCCAAGGTCCATATCTAGATGGTCTCCTATTTAATTCTAACCAATGGGGTGTCGGTTCCTCACTAGTATCATAGGCATGTTTCTTAACATCATAGACTGACCAAGTATCCCCTTCTCCTACCGCTATCTTGGATTCCTTACAATCAATCATAGCACTAGCGGTCGCTAAAAATCCTCTACCTATCAACAAGGGGCATGTAGGGTCGCTAACCATATCAAGGACGTGGAAATCGGCTAAAATGGTTAGTTTTCCAATGTGCACTAACACGTCCTTAACTACTCCAACCGGGTAAGCAACACTTCCATCCGCTAAGCCTATTATCACCTCGGTTTCTTCAAGTTTTCCAAGTTTTAGAGAGGTGTAGAGAGGTAACGGAAGTAGGTTAAGGCTTGATCCAAGATCGGCTAATGTATCATAAGCCTCCGAATTACCGATCTTGCAAGGTAGAACAAATAAGCCCGGATCATCTAACTTCTTAGGTAGCTTGTTTTGAACAAAGGCGGTCCCTTTTTCGCCTAACTTGAGCTTCTTCTCATCAACAACCGGACTTTCAAGGTGGAGCTCCTTGAATTCATCGTCAAGGTTTTGAGTGGGAGGTGTTTCAACTATGTTGTTGACCAATTTGGATGTCATAACTTCTTGGTCACTTGGAATGATTTGGGTTTGTTTGAAACACGTGCTCATGGAATTGACCGAATAATATTGTGGACAAGAACTAGGGGACGAAACCGATGAAATAGCGTTGACGTTTAGTTTCGGGTTCTTGACCGTGTTGCTAGGGAGTGCTCCCATTTCTCGGTCATTGAGGGCTTTCAACAAGGTGTCAATCTTGTCGGTCATCTCGCTTTGTTTTTGTTTGAAATCGGCTTCAAACTTGGCTAAACGAGCTTCTTGAGATGCCATAAATTGAGACATCAATCCTTCAAAGTTATTGGTACTACCATTGCCGGAAGGATTGTTGTTGAAAGTACGGTTCGAGTTGGAACCGCTTGATTGGAAACGATTAGGTGGGTTGGAAGAATTGATTTGTTGTGAGTTTTGGTTTTGTTTCCACCTAAGGTTCGGGTGATTTTTCCATGAGGGGTTGTATGAATCACCATAATGGTTTGGCTCGGGCTTGAAAGTGTACCACTTGTCTCCCGCTCCGTCGGTACGCGAGGATGCGTAGTCCACAAAAGCTTGTTCGGGGAGTTCCATGCAATCACGAGTGTCGTGGGGACCACTACATAATTCACATGAAGAAGTGATTTTGTTCACTTGGCTTGAAGGTTTAGGAGCCTCGTAGGATTTCATGAGAAACTTGACTTGGTCTTCAAGTTCTACGATCCTACGGTCGGAAGTGCTTGAATTGTTCAAAGGCAAAGATATTGCCTTGACCGTTTTATTCAAATCACGGGGATCACTCCAACTTTCGTTGTCATAAAGAGCAAGATCCTCTAGGAGAGCCCATGATTGTTCCGCACTTAGATCACGTAGCTTGCCACCGGCCGATTGGTCAATGGTTTGCCTTGTGGAGAGATTGATATGGTCATAGAAGATTTGGACTTGGAGCCAAAGTTCTAAGCCATGGTGAGGGACTTTTTGGAGTAAGTCCTTGAATCGAGTCCATGCCTCGTAGAGAGTTTCGCCTTGATGTTGTTGGAACATCAAGATATCATTCCTTAGCTTGGTAGTTCTTCCCGGTGGGAAAAACTGAGCAAGGAAACGAGTGGTGAGATCATCCCAAGAGGTGATGGATCCTGCGGGTTGACGTTCTAGCCACTGACTAGCTTGGTCCCGCAAAGAGAATTGGAAGAGACGCAATCGGGTCGTCTCTCGAGTGGCAACATCAAGGTCTATAGAATCAACGATTTTAAGAAAGTCCTTGAGGTGTTGATTAGGATCTTCAGAACGAAGTCCATGGAATGCGCATCCGCTTTGCACCAACCGGATGGTGTCGGATCGCAAGGGTGTGATATTGGCTCCTTGTGTGAGCTCAATGGTGTTTCGATAGCCGTGGTGGCTAGGACGGGAATACTCTCCTAAAGTACGGGCTCTAGGAGGTGGTGGTGGTTGTTGTGGTGGTGGGTTGTGGGGGTTAAGGATATTACCATCTTCCATGATGTCGGACGGTAATGGTTACGAACAAAGACACGAAGAAAATAGATAGACTAAAGAAAACCTAGAAAAATAAAATAAAAATCTCACTAGAAAGGAATCTAGTGAGTAGACCTAATAGAAATAAAAATTCAACCTAAACAATAACTATTCCCCGGCAACGGCGCCAAAAACTTGATGCGTGGGTTTTGCAACCTTACAACAGGTTTTACCTCTCGAGGGATCTCAAGAGGCTTACAACCCCACCAGGCAGTGTACCTGACCGATGTAGTATAGTGTAGTGGTAAGTACGGGGGATTGATCGTTCTCCACAGGGAATAGTGTTCGTTAGGTGTGAAAGGCTACTCTAATTAGGTCTAAGGGTTGAGGAAGATTCTTTTTATGTTTTTATATTTTATAAAAGCAAGTAAAATCTCGGGTTTTGAAGGAGTGGGCGGAATTAGTTGCTAGTCAACTAACCCAAATTACTACAAATGCAAATAAAATAAAATAACAAAAATGAAAAGTGGTGAGAAACTTATGTGTAGAGAAATGTGTTTACTTAGATTTCCTTACTCCCTAACTATCTTTTACCGGTTAATTAGTGTGTATTAGTCGCGTGGATGACGGGTGTATTCCTTAATACCATTCGTGGGGTGGCGTACTTACTTCCCCAAACTCTACAAGCTCCTACTTCACTCCTATGTCGAGCCGGCTAGGAAGCTCCTAACATGGGATCACTAGAATTCGCTTGTGCATTAAATACAACCATAAAAACCTTTAGTACGCGTTTGGTTCATGTTTCTTAAGACGTTCAAGCAAGTTACCGAATAGGAAGTTAGCCAGTTTTCTTAAGCCTAACATAGATAAACAATCATCCAATACAACTAATAACACACTAACAACCAATAATCAATAGCTAGGTTTCATTAGATCTAAGCAAACACAAGATAAAATTAGCCTAACATGTTAAACAAAAGACAAGCATAAGATAGAATCAAACAACACATAGACATATTGAATGATTAATTGATAACTTATCTTTCAATGAAACATGGAAGATCTCAAGGCAAAAAGCCCTGAAAAAGTAGCTAAAATCGTCTTAGGGTTTTATCCCAAAATTCCACACACTAAGCTCTCCCTTAATGACAAAAAATTAGAAAACTATATATAGACTTTGACATCTGACGGCGTCACCTTATGCATTGTGACGCCGTCACCTCGCCGCTTTTAGGGTTCCCGGATGACCATCTTGACGCCGTCCCTCTTTAGCTCTTCAAAAATCCATTCTGGCTTATCAAGGCTTGACGCCGTCGGATCATGAACGTGACGCCGTCCCCTTATGATTTAAGCCGTGACGCCCTTGATTTAGTTAAAGCGTGACGCCGTCAGAATTCTCATGCAAACTCACTGGCCCGTCATGAGTAAATTTCACATCCAACTTTTCTTGCCAAGGCATGACGCCGTCCCATGTTAATTGTGACGCCGTCAAGAGTAACTTTTAGCCGATTCTTGAGACTTTGCCGTTTTCTTCACTTTAATGCTCCAAAAACGTCCAAAATGCCTCCTTTTCCAGATTTCTCCTCAAAAGTACCTAAAATGACAAAGGAACGATTTAGGGCAATATTTTATCAAATAAATACGATTTCGGGCTTAAATGACCCCTTAAAAGCGTTACACTTTTCGCCTCATCAGCAACTTTGTGAGGAGAAACCCTAAGACGATTTTTCTGCTACTTTTAAGGGTTTTATACCCTTGGATCTCCCATGTTCAATTGAAGATAAGTAATCAATTAATCATTCAATATGTCTATGTGTTGTTTGATTATATCTTGTTCTTGTCTTTTATTTAACATGCTAGGCTAGATTTATCTTGTGTTTGCTTAGATCTAATGAAACCTAACTATTGATTATTGGTTGTTGGTGTGTTATTAATTGTATTGGATGATTGTTTATCGATGTTAGGCTTAAGAAAACTGGCTAACCTCCTATACGGTAACTTGCTTGAACATCTTAAGAAACATGAACCAATGCGTACTAAGGTTTTTATGGTTGTATTTAATGCATGAGCGAATTCTAGTGATCCCATGTTAGGAGCTTCTTAGCCGGCTCGACATAGGAGTGAAGTAGGAGCTTATAGAGTTGGGGAAGTACGTACGCCACCCCACGATTGGTATTAAGGAATACACCCGTCATCCACGCAATTAATACGCACTAATCAACCGGTAAAAGATAGTTAAGGAGTAAGGAAATCTAAGTAAACACATTTCTCTCCATATAAGTTCCACAACCTTTTTATTTTCAGTTATTTTATTTTATTTGCAATTGTAGTTATTTGGGTTAGTTGAATAGAAACTAATTCCGCCCACTCCTTCAAACCCGAGATTTTACTTGCTTTTATAAAAATATAAAAATTACAAAAAGAATATTCCCTCACCCTTAGACCTATTAGAGTAGTTTTTCAATCCTAACGACACTATTCCCCTAGAGAACGATCAATCCCCCGGTACTTGCCACTACACTATACTACATCGGTCAGGTACACTGCCTGGTGGGGATTGCAAGCCTCTTGAGATCCCTCGAGAGGTAAAACCTGTTGTAAGGTCGCAAAACCACGCATCAAGTTTTTGGCGCCGTTGCCGGGGAATAGTTATTGTTTAGGTTGAGATTTTTATTTTATTAGGTCTACTCATTAGATTCCTATCTAGTGAGATTTTTATTTTCTTTTTATTAGCTTTCTCGTAGTCTATCTTTTCTTTGTGCTTTTGTTCGTAAAGTTTTTCCATTGACTCTTCCGTTCGCCATTATGGAGAACGTGAATCTACCAAATCCGCGACTAGAGTTTTACATGAAGAAATATAATTTTACTAATTTGGATAAATCAAGATGGTGGAATGAAGTAATGAGAACAGGATCCTACATAGATTTTAGTGAGTACCTTGAGAAAAGAGACCAAGTGCATAAAACTTTTGAGGAAATCACCTTAGGAGCCCCATCAAACCCTCAAAATACCTCATTAAGTGAAACCTATGCACCATATGAGCCTTCACCTAGGATAGTTTCTTACGAACCCGACCAAGATTGTGAGATGGTTAATGTTGAACTACCTAGGTGCATGCTTGGATTAGATTTCACCAAGACATATGATGAGTATGAGGAATCCTTTAGGCAAATGGAACATAGTGATCAAGTTATTGAGAATGATTCTTATGAATCGGACCAAGAATTTGAGATGAATAGAAAAGGATTTGAGATACCTAGGTGCATGTTGGGGATAGACTTCAACAAATAACATAATAAGCACATAGGTAATCAAGATAAGATAGAGGATAAAGTAGAAAATCCAAGTCCACCAAGTACTCCACAAAACCCACCATCATTTGAGGCACACACACCACCCGTGACTTACCCAGAAGAAGTAGAAGAGACTATAGGAACCCCAATAGAGGTAGAACCCTTGGACCAAACACAACTAGAGGATATAGGTTTGAATACTTGTAGTCATAACCTTTCTTTTAGTTATATGGAAGTTCCTAGTTTTGATGAACCGGAGCCTCAGCCAAAACAGTTACCTAATCTTCCATCCTTAGATGTGAATTTAGGAATTGAAAAAGGTCCCGATCCACCCATCAAACCATGTAGTCCGGGTAATGTTAAGATTAAGGTAGTAGACTCTAAGCCTTGTAGTGAGGAAGACAATATAGGAGTGAAAAATGACCTTACATGTCTACATCACCCATTCATGATTGATCACAAGAAACATTATGGGTTTAAACCGGGTCTATTGGGTCAAGATGGGTTCCCAATTAGGAGTCTCTCGAAGTTGTTAGAAAATGATCCCTTTTTAGGAGAACACTTTAACTCACCCATTGACCAAAGTGAACTAGGTAAGGTTATGATGAAAGGAGCACACCCCTTTGAGCATATAATTCATCTACCAATCTTTCCTCACGTGGCATACTCCTACCGAGCTGGTGTGTATCGCTACTATCACCCGCACTTAACCCTAAGTGTAGGGAAAACCTCCCCTATTTCCGTTAAATAAGGGTAGAGTCAGACTCGTGACTCGAACAAAAACAAGCGCTTCTTGGGAGGCAACCCAAGCTTTATTTGCTTTGTGTGTTTATTTATTTGTTTGTTTGATTTTATTTGCTTCCGTATGTACGTTTAATTTTTATTATTATTGATTCATGTTCGAAACTAAATTGTGAAAATGCTTTATCTTGTTTTTAACTTCGTCTTAACTACATATAAAGGTATTTTGCAAAAGTTAAGTGTAAGGGAAATCCAATTCGGTTTATTAGAACAAATGAACATGAATCATAACAATATTAAATTAACATACATATTAGTAATTGTTTGAGTCAAATGCTTGTATCGAGTCATAATGATATTTTGTAGGATTTCCAGGAAATAAGGATTGAGTTTTTCCAAAAATTTTCTGGAAACTTAACATGAAAAATCTGTCAGATCACTTCTGACGGCGTCAGACCCCAGTCTGACGGCGTCAGGAACAGTTTTCTGGAATTTTTTTTGAAAGTTTTGTTTTTCTTCCGGAATCATAAAATGCTTTATTAAATCTCTAACTTATAAACTCCAGGAATCTGCAAAATAATCATTCCACAAGCATTATATCCTTATACAGATTTATCCCGCCGATGTTATGCAGGTTTTCGTGTTTGTTTTCTCAGGTTTAACAGGTTATTTTGGACAAGGAGATGTATGTGGAATCTAGCTTTTGGCGCTGCTTTAATCTTGAAGCTTCAACATTACCTTGGAAGAAGATCTAACCATGTTACCTCTTTATCCACCGAGCGAATCAGGGGAGTATTTGATTTCATTATTTTACCTTATTTACTTTTACATCTTGTTATTTGAACATTGGGGACAATGTTCATCTTAAGTGTAAGGGGGGGGGGGTAAAGTACGATACCTTAGAGAATGCTATTACGCTTGATTTTTATTTTGTTTAATGGTAGATGTGTAATAAAACTGAGAGAAATACCTATTAAGGCAATTTTAGTGCCAAATTTAAATTTTTTTTACAACATATAGGAGTGAAACTTTGGTCTTAATGAGCGTCTCACGGATAGGAGTTATATGACTAGCACAAAACCGTACCACTAAAAAAATTTTCCACCCCAAAATATGTGAGGTTCGCCCCTAGAATTGGTAGGAAAAGCATTTATGCTATGATGTGTGTACCGGTAGCACTTAGATTCTAGAACTTGCGTTAGGACCATTCTGAGGCCACAAGTGAGACTACATTCGTGTAGTTAGATTTACTACATGATAAGAGGCATTAGGATTAACCCATTGTTTTACGCCTGTGTTTTTGTTATAATTACATTGGCTACATTGGTCAAGTAATTCTCCCACACCCTTTGCGTTGTACTCATTTTTAGTACACGATACCCCTAGTACACCCCTCAGAGCCTATCTTTTCGTTTCTAACTTTAAGCATTTTACTTAAAGTAAGAATTTGTTTACACCCCACTTAAATGTACACCCAAATCGCCTTAGCCTACCTTGTATGCACTCTTTTTTAGTGCATTATTGTGACAACATTTGTTTAAACCCCAAGTTAATTATCTAATTGATTACATGGTTGCTAAGTCGAGTCATATCCTTGTACATATTGTTTTGGGACGATTGGGACTCATGGGTAAAGTACTAGTGTAATGGAGTAATGGGGAAGAACAACATTATTACCCCCATATGTGCTAAATATTTTAAAAGTACTCCAAGTGTTTCGAATATCTTAATTCGAGTCATTAGAATAGTTAATTTTAAAGTTATGTAAAAGTTCAAGTGTAAGGGGGATACAACCCCCCTACGATGTATTATTTTGGATGGTAGGGCAAGAGTGTATGGAAAAAAAAAAAAAAAAAAAAAAAAAAAAAAAAAAAAAAAAAAAACATACGGACTACCATCCCGTTTCATTTTATGTTTATTTTATCTTTTTTTTTTTTTTTCATTAGCTTAAGTCGAGTCTAGTCTTGGCTTAGCAACGCCATATTGTACATGTAATTAATCAAGATCTTTAACTCGCCACCAGTAAAATATCCTTTATCCAACAAAACCGTGTTTATCATTTCCCTACACCTAACGTTATAACCCGTTTAAAAGCCTTCTTTGATAGTTTATCTTAGGTGCTTACGCCTAGTGGAGGAGGTTTTTGATCCTTTCCCAAGCCTATGGTAATCTATTTGCTATGACAGGTAGTGAGAGATATTATTCATTTTCATTTATGAGATATACTTTTATGACACCTGAGAGATGTGAGTATCTAAACACTACTTGTGAGGTGCTAGTCTGTAATCTCCGTGCTTATTATGATTAAAGTGGAACGACTATTTGTTGTAATTACTTTTATATTAGCGTTAAATGACCCCTAACTTGTATTTTGATTAGAATAAAAGCGCATTTGCTTGAGGACAAGCAAATCTCAAGTGTAAGGGTATTTGATGAAGCGAAAAGTGTACCGCTTTTAGGGGGTCATTTAAGCCCTAAATCGTATTTATTTGATCAAATATTGACCTAAATCATTCCTTTTGTCATTTTAGGTATTTTGGAGAAGAAATCTGGAAAATGAAGCATTTTGGATGTTTTTGGAGCATAAAAGTGAAGAAAACGACAAAGTCTCAAAATCGGCTAGAAAAGTACCTGTGACGGCGTCAAGCACCATTGTGACGCCGTCAACCCTTGACGCGCCAGAGAGGATTTTGGATGATTAAAAGGGGACGGCGTCAAGAAGGCCATCAAGAAACCCTAACCGCGGTGAGGTGACGGTGTCAGCTCTATAACGTGACGCCGTCATATCTGATTTTCTATATATATTCTCATAATTTTTAGTCATTAGTGTGCAACTTTGTGAGGAGAAACCCTAAGACGATTTTTCTGCTACTTTTAAGGGTTTTATACCCTTGGATCTCCCATGTTCAATTGAAGATAAGTAATCAATTAATCATTCAATATGTCTATGTGTTGTTTGATTATATCTTGTTCTTGTCTTTTATTTAACATGCTAGGCTAGATTTATCTTGTGTTTGCTTAGATCTAATGAAACCTAACTATTAATTATTGGTTGTTGGTGTGTTATTAATTGTATTGGATGATTGTTTATCGATGTTAGGCTTAAGAAAACTGGCTAACCTCCTATACGGTAACTTGCTTGAACATCTTAAGAAACATGAACCAATGCGTACTAAGGTTTTTATGGTTGTATTTAATGCATGAGCGAATTCTAGTGATCCCATGTTAGGAGCTTCTTAGCCGGCTCGACATAGGAGTGAAGTAGGAGCTTATAGAGTTGGGGAAGTACGTACGCCACCCCACGATTGGTATTAAGGAATACACCCGTCATCCACGCAATTAATACACACTAATCAACCGGTAAAAGATAGTTAGGGAGTAAGGGAATCTAAGTAAACACATTTCTCTCCATATAAGTTCCAGAACCTTTTTATTTTCAGTTATTTTATTTTATTTGCAATTGTAGTTATTTGGGTTAGTTGACTAGCAACTAATTCCGCCCACTCCTTCAAACGCGAGATTTTACTTGCTTTTATAAAAATATAAAAAATACAAAAAGAATCTTCCCTCACCCTTAGACCTATTAGAGTAGCTTTTCAATCCTAACGACACTATTCCCCTAGAGAACAATCAATCCCCCGGTACTTACCACTACACTATACTACATCGGTCAGGTACACTGCCTGGTGGGGATTGCAAGCCTCTTGAGATCCCTCGAGAGGTAAAACCTGTTGTAAGGTCGCAAAACCACGCATCAGGTAGCCCTCCTCATTTTTATTAAGAAAATAGAATGAGGATAGATGGATAAGCATGGGGTGCCTCCCACGAAGCGCTTTGTTTATTAACGAGTCACGTAGCTTGACTCGTCCCCGAATTTAGTTGTCCATGGGGAAAGTTTGGAGATCCGGGACAACCATGGATGGTATGTCCCCTCCAAAATAGTGTTTGATCCTATGATCGTTCACCTTGAAGTTCGGACCGTCATTTTGAGCTAACTCGACGGTTCCATATGGAAAAACTTGAGTGATGGTGAACGGCCCAGACCAGCGGGTTTTTAATTTTCCCGAGAAGATCTTTAATCGAGAATTGAAGAGGAGGACTCGATCACCAACATTGAAGATGCGGTTTTTAATCTTAGAGTCATGAATCCTCTTTGTTTTCTCTTTGTAGATTAAAGAGTTCTCGTAGGCCTGATCCCGAAGTTCAACTAATTCATTTATTTGAACCTTGCGGTGATCACCCGCGGACTTGAGGTCAAAATTGGCATGTTTTAAGGCCCAGTATGCCTTATGTGGCAGGCCTTTCCGTAAACCAGCTTGTAAGGAGTACACCCGATGGGTGTTTTGTAAGCTGTTCGAAAGGCCCATAAAGCATCATCCAATTTGTCTGCCCACGAGGCTCGGTTTTCACCAACGGTTCTTTCAAGGATACGTTTCAATCCATGATTCGAAACCTCGACTTGACCGCTCGTTTGCGAGTGATACGCGGTAAAAAGTCGGTGGGTAACACCATACTTGAAAATAACTTTAGCAAATTGATCATTGCAAAAGTGAGTACCACGATCACTGATTATAGCCCGAGGAGTTCCGAATCGGGAGAAGAGATTTTTCGAGAACTTAACCACAACTCGAGCGTCATTAGTGGGAAGCGCTTTTGCTTCAACCCATTTAGACAAGTAGTCGACGGCCACGAGTATATACTTATTCCCTCGTGAAGACGGGAATGGCCCCATAAAATTGATGCCCCACACGTCAAAGATCTCGCAGACTTGAATTGCATTTTGAGGCATTTCGTCTTTTTGCGAGATTTTTCCTTGACGTTGGCAAGAGTCACAAGACTTTACCAAGTCGTGGGCATCTCGGTAGATTGTCGGCCAATAGAACCCAGAATCAAATACTTTTTTAGCGGTGTAGCTGGTACCATGATGTCCCCCCGTGGGTCCATTATGGCAAGCCGTGAGAATGTCAACGGCTTCTTGGCCATGCACACACCGTCTAATCACTTGATCGACACATATTCTGAATAAATAAGGGTCGTCCCAAAAATAATGTTTAACATTTTTGAAAAATTTCTTTTTCTGCTGGGACGACATCCCTTTTACCACAAAATTCCCCGCATGGTAATTTGCATAGTCGGCAAACCATGGGGTACTTGGATCATTCTTTAAAGATACCATCCCAAGTGTCTCAAGAGGAAATGTTTCGGTGATTTCCTTTTCCTCGAGATCATTTTGATGGGGATTTTCAAGTCTGGATAAGTGATCAGCGGCTAGATTCTCTGCTCCTTTTTTATCACGAATTATAATATCAAATTCTTGGAGCAGAAGAATCCACCGAAGTAATCTCGGCTTAGCATCTTGCTTAGCTAAGAGATACTTGAGAGCAGAATGGTCCGTATACACTATGCTTTTGGATAAGACAAGATATGGTCTAAATTTCTCAAAAGCGTAGACAACGGCCAACAACTCTTTCTCGGTAGTAGTATAGTGAGATTGAGCGTCGGTCATTGTCTTGCTAGCATAGTGTATCGGCTGAAAGTATTTTGATTTCCGTTGCCCCAGGACTGCACCAATAGCATAATCGCTAGCATCACACATTAGCTCAAAGGGCAAGTCCCAATCGGGGGCAACCATTATTGGTGCTTCAGTCAATTTCTTTTTAAGACCTCGAATGCTTCGATGCATTCGGGAGAGAAGAAGAAGGGAGCATCTTTTTCAAGAAGATGGGTCAGAGGCCGGGCGAGTTTAGAGAAGTCTTGAATAAATCGTCTGTAGAAACCAGCATGACCAAGGAAACTTCGGATTCCTTTAACGGTCATGGGATGAGGTAGTTTTGCGATCACATCGACTTTGGCACGATCTACCTCAATCCCAGAATTTGATATTTTGTGGCCGAGGACAATGCCCTCTTTGACCATAAAATGGCACTTCTCCCAATTTAGCACAAGATTGGTGTCTTCGCACCTTTGCAGCATTTTGTCTAAATGGGAGAGGCACGATGAGAAAGAATTCCCATACACAGAGAAATCATCCATAAAGACCTCCATCGTCTTCTCGATCATATCGTGAAATATGGCCATCATGCACCTCTGGAACGTGCCCGGAGCATTGCACAAACCAAAAGGCATGCGTCGGTAGGCAAACGTTCCATAAGGACACGTGAAGGTGGTCTTTTCCTGATCTTGGGGATCAATTGGTATTTGAAAATACCCCGAAAAACCATCGAGGAAACAATAGAACTCATTTCCCGCCAAACGCTCAAGCATTTGGTCCATAAAAGGTAGCGGGAAATGGTCTTTACGGGTAGCATCATTGAGTTTTCTATAATCGATACACACTCTCCATCCGGTGACGAGACGTGTCGGGATTAACTCATTTTCCTCGTTTGTTACAACGGTTATTCCACCCTTTTTGGGCACACAGTGGACCGGGCTAACCCATGAGCTATCAGAAATTGGATAAATCATCCCAGCGTCAAGGAGTTTAATAACTTCCCTTTTGATGACATCATGGATTTTTGGGTTAACCCGTCTCTGTTGCTGGACTGCGGGTTTGAAATTTTCTTCAAGTAAGATTTTTTGAGTACAGAACCGAGGGTATGCCCTTTATGTCGGAGATCTGCCAAGCGATGGCACTCTTATGCTTTTTAAGCACGTCTAAGAGTTGAGTCTTCTCCTCATCTTTAAGGTCTTTAAATATGATGACAGGATATTTGTCGGTTTCTTCTAAGAAAGCATATTCGAGATAAGGAGGTAAATCCTTGAGCTCGAGCTCCGGAGGATTCTCAGTAGACGACTTTACTTCTTTAAGTTCTTCTTTGTGAATTTCTTCCGGAGGGAGAGAGGATGACGGATCATTGTTAAGTAACTTCTCAAGGAGGAGAATGTCCCCCTCCGGGTCAAAGTCTGAATCATCAATTTCTGGTGAAACTGATTCATTCTTAAGACAAGCCTCGATCTCATCCAAGATGAAATCACTTCCCTCAAACGGAGTGAGGGAAGGGGAAGAGTCGGAAAGAATAGGTTGAGAAGAAGGAGTGGGATTGCTACTCGAGGATTTATCGGAAAATCCAAGAACTTCTTGAGAATACTCCTCCGAGGCAACATCAATCACATCAATTCGATTAATCGAGACGGAATAATGATTGGAGGAGTATTTGAACGTTCGGTCTAGGTTGAAAGTCACGGCCTCATTATCAACCCGCAGCGTTATTTCTTCACCATATACGTCAATCAAAGCACGCCCGGTCCTCAGGAATGATCTTCCAAGAATTAGAGGAACCCGGGGATCAGCATCAAAATCTACAACCACAAAATCGGAGAGGAAATAGAACTTCCCTACCTTGACAAAGACATACTCGGCTACACTCTTAGGATTGGTTATGGAACGGTCCGCAAGCTCGAGGGTCATGCAAGTAGGAGTGAGCTCCGGTAGAGAAAGCTTGTTCCAGACGGAAAGCGGCATTAGGTTGATGCTTGCACCAAGATCGGCCAAAGCATAGCATTCAACCATCCCTGGAAATTCACAAGGAATGAGGAATTTTTTGGGATCTCCAAGCTTTTCGGGGAGCTTTTTAAGGAGAACCGCTGAGCAATTCTCATTAAGAGGAGTTTTTGCTAGTTCAAATAATTTTTCTTTGTTACTCAATAAACCTTTGATGGTAGAAGCAAACTTAGGCATCAGAAGTAAAGCATCCGCGAAGCTTATATCAAAATGCAAATCTTGGAAGATTTGAAAGAATTTTTCCATTTGATTTGAAGCTTTTTCGCGGAGCTTTTGATCATTTAATCTCGAAGGATAAGGAAGTTTGGCTTTTACGGGAGCTTCTTTTGGCTCAAAAACAATCTTTGGTTCAGACGGCTGGACAACCGGAGATTGGACGTCTTCAGTCCTTCCGTTGTTAGTAGGAAGTTCCGTGTCCTTTGTCGCCTCGGTCTCACGGACAACTACCTTGGGAGGAAGAGAAGAAGAGGTAGTCGGAGCCGTGGGTCCATCATAAGAAACACCACTCCTAGTAATGATCGCTTTAACATCGCCCCTCGGGTTAGCGATCGTATTGCTTGGAAGAGTTCTAGAGCCCGAGGGTCGATCATTTAAAGATTTCTTCATCTCAGTCATTTCCTTAATCAAAAACCTAGTTGTCTCTTCTTGGGATTTAATGAAATTTTGCTGATTCTGATTTTGAAGAATTAGTTTTTTTAACAACTCATCCGAGGGCGATTGATTTTGCACAAATCCTTGATTTTGATTATTGTTAAGATTTGGCCCTCGGTTGTTTTGATTAAAACCCTGATTGTTATTTTGAAAATTTCCCTGATTAAAATTTCCTTGGTTTTGAAAATTTCCTTGATTCTGATTTTGAAAATTCCCTTGATTCGGGGCTCGGTTATAATTCCCCTGGTTTTGATAACCTTGATTCGCCTGATTTTGATTTTGAACATTGCGGTTTTGCATATTCTGATTTTGATTTTGGGTGAAACCGGGTGGTCCGAGAAAATTGTTAGAACGGTAGCTGAGAAGATTACGGTCTCCTTGCGGTTGGTAACCGTTACCACCCGTGTTAAAGGTTCCCGTTGCAACATAAACATTCTCTTGAGTGTAGCCACCGGAGGCTGGGCACTTGAAATACGAATGTGGACCACCACATGTTTCACAACTCTGATTGACCACATTAACATGCTGATTATTGTTATTCTGATTCATACTTTGATGTATTCTTAAGATAGCAGTAGACATATCATTCATCTGTTTAGAGAGAGCTGCTATCTCGGAGGTAGAAGAAGAAGTGTCAGACCTAGTTGACTCATTCCTCTCGGCAGAGGAATCCCAATAATTATGATGGGTAGTCATGTTTTCAATAAGATCATAGCACTCTTCTTGACGTCTTTTCATGAAAGTACCTTCGGCTGCAGCATTTATCGTATCACGGTGTCGTAATGTCAAACCATTATAGAATGTGTCTATAATGGTGACCAATAACATATTATGGTTAGGACACCGATCAATCGAGAGTTTGTAGCGTTCCCATGCCTCAAATAAGGATTCATCGGGAAGCTGACGGAAATTGCTAATCTCATTCCTTAATTTCGTCACCATCAATGGTGGGAAATATTTCGCCAAGAACTTTGAAACCATCTCATCAAAAGTGTGAATGGAGTTCTTGGGAAGGCGATCAAACCATGCGGTGGCATGATGCGTCAAGGAATATGGGAAAAGATATAGACGAAGGGCGTCATCGGTGACCCCATTGTGTTTCATACTTTGGGTGACGGTAATGAATTTGTCAAGATGCTTGTTTGCATCGTCACCCGGCAAGCCATGGAATTGGCAAGAGTTTTGGACTTGTTGGATCATATGATGCTTAAGTCCAAAATCTGCGGCTTGTATATTGACGGGGGCAATCGGGCCACCACGTCCGTGCATTGTGGGTTGGCACAACTCCTCCATCGTTCGGAGATCGGGAGCTGGCATTGCATTGTGATTACCACCCATCGGCGGGGGTAGATCGTTGTTGTTCATTTCCTCAACGGTTGGGAAATCAACACGGTGATTGTGACGGATAATTCTCTCGGGATTTGAGAGAGGTGAAAGAAGGTTATGAGACGAAGAGCGGGTGTTCATACACCAAAAAGAAACCAAGATTCAAAATTCAAAAAAAAAACAAAAATTTAGAAAAAGAAAATATTTTTGGTTTTTATATTTAAAGAAAACTTGAAATTATAATCTTTTTGGTGATCGTTTGATCAACCGTACTCGTTTCTTTCAAAACTACGCGCAGCGTGGCGTAAGAGAAGAATGGATCTCTTTTCGGCTTGCAATTTAATGTCAAAGCCTAACTAGAACCCCGTGTATAAGTTGTAGTAAAGAAATAATCCGAGTAACGTTTAACTTAACGATCTCTTTTGTTGTTTATTGGAATGGTTTACAACACTTTTAATAAAGTGAGGATGTATTATTTTTGTATTTTTGAAAACACTTTAGACAAAGTGTTTCATTTATTTTCTTTTTGTATTTTTTTTCTTTTTATAACAACAACAAGTAACTTCCGAGGGAAGGGTCTTCAAAACACGAATCAACGATCGAAATTAACAAACTCTTCTCAAGCCTTCCCCGGCAGCGGCGCCATTTAATTGATGTATAATTTTTCAATTAAGTATTTATTATTCCAAAGAAAATACAACAAATGTATTTCCCCGGGTCGTAGTCCCAACGAAGGTTGAAGTCGAGTTGTCGGTTATGGTGTCGAAAAGTGAAGTGAATAGTGATATAAGTGTGATATTTTGGAGATTTATACTATGAATATGAAATAACAAACAAAAACAAGAAATCAAGCAAAGAATACTAGCAATTAAAGCACACGATTCCTAAAACGCAAATTAAACTTAAAAACGTACATTACGAAATCTAAAAACGCACCTAAATATTGGAATCCTAAATTATAAGCCCTAAAAATATAAAAATAATTTTCCTAAATGCTAAATACTAAAAGAAAATTTTAGAAAAAAGAATTATATTTTTTTTATTTTTATTTTATTTATTATGAATTAAAAACGAAATTAACGAAAATAAAAGTTTAAAAATAGTAAATCAAAAGAGAAAAATACAAAACTTTTTCTAAAAATACTATGTTATACCAGAACCTTAGGAAAAATGAGAAAAAGAAATAAGCTTATCGAAATAAGCTTTAAATAAGCTAAACCGTTTTATTAAGCTAAATGGGAAAGAAAAGATTAACTAAAAAATGTTGTAGGATAAAACATGAAGAAGACCCAAGGGCAGTTGGTATTGGTGTGTTGTGTGTGAGGTGTGGGAAGGCTGAGGTCTGAGGTTCGAATCCCAGCCTCAGCTTTTTGCTAAATCTATATATATATATATATATATATATATATATATATATATATATATATATATATATATATATATATATATATATATATATATTTTATTTCTTTTTGAAAACAGATTAAGCTAACAAAGATATGAAACTTTTGTGAAAATTTTCTTTTTGAAAATCACTGATAAGCTCAGAAAGAGCTTATAGTCACAACAGTTTACACTAAAAACTTATAAAAGAACTTTTATAGCTAAAAACTACCTAAGGATGCTATAAGCTAAAACTTAAAAGGCAAACAAGCTTAAACTAACTAAAGCTAACCTAAACAAGCTAATTCCACCAATAAAACAAGCTGCTACCTTCTGAAAAGCTTATTCCAACTTCAAACAAGACCTGCTATAAGCTTTTACCAAACAGTCCTAGACTAGCTACTTGCAGACAAATTTTAAGCTAACTAATAAGCTACTAAGTGAAAAATATGCTTAGAACTTAAAAGCTTATACTACAAGCTTCTTAGAAAACTAAAAATCAAGCAAAATGAACAAGTAAATAAGCAGAAATTAAGCAAGCAAAAAGCTAAGATGAGCAGCTATGGTGGAGCAGGGCTGCAACTATTCTGATGCAGCAGTAGTGGTAATTGGACCTCAATTCTTTCAATACTCAATGGAACAGTACCAACTTATGGATTCTTACTTTAACCACTGAAAGGAACACAACTTGGCCAAACATGGGGACCAAATAAGCTCTAGCTTATTAAAAGCTTATATGATAAGTTAACTGCCTAATATTGCACCTATGGATTCAAAACCTCAAAAAGCTTCTAAACAGCTTATAAGACCCTACAAACAGCTTATATCACCTATTTTAAGCAAGATTAAAGTATCCAAATAGGCAAATGAACAGTAACCTAGCTGATATAACCAAAACAACCACTATTCCAAACACCCCTTATGAAAACTGTTTTTGCAATTTTGAACTACAACCCTCAAATTTAAGCTCTGAAACTTATTGTCTACTTATTATCTAACTTACTTATCATCTAATAATCAACTTTCAATAATGAAATAAGCACCTAATAACCTATAAGCTACTATGACTATTTTGGCTATTTAGAGATTTTTTGAGATTAAGCTAACATAAAAACATTAAACTACTATCAATGAGCATAAACATGACCAATTAAGCAACTGCTAATCTAATAAGCACTAAATAGACAGAAAAAAGCAGATTGAACAGTAATGAGCTTAAAAGTTTGAATCAAAGTTAGAACTCACTTGAAGACCCTAGCTGAACAAGGGTTTCAGTTCAATATTAAGCTTATAATAAGCTCAGAATAAGAATTCTATAAGTCCTAGGGGTCTTCTTCTTCAATGGATAAGCTCAAGTGCTTATTTGAGTGCTAGTTTGACTTTAGTTGACTGTTGAGATAATGAGAGATATAGGACTAAATAAGCTACCACACAACTCACAGAAGCTATATTAAGCTAATATGAGTCTAAACTAATAGAAAACTAGCTTATTGAAGCTGAGTTTAAGGATTGAAAACATTTTTTTTTATTTTTTTTTATTTTTGTTATTTTCTGATTTTTTTTGGATTATTGATATAAGATTAATAAAACTAAGGAGTAAAACTTTAGATAAGCTAAGTATGAATTAATAAAGCTTTTGTAATCAGTAAACAAGCTAATCAAACAACTTAAAGGAAATTTGAGTTAATAAGCAAATCGGATTAAAAAAAAACAAAACTAATATTTCATTAAAAACTTGATTACACTATTTGAGATTACAATTCAGAAACAAATTTAACAGCATTACATTAACTAAAAACTACATCAATCTGAGGAGGGGAGAAGCTCTATTTATAGCCGAAAGAGGAGGCTTCTAGGTTGTCCATGTCATCAATCCACACCCCTTTGTGCTTCTTTGAGATGATATCAGCCCTTTGATCATACTTGGACACCAATCCATCAATTCTAGCCCTTGGATCAAAGCTCCACGCATCATCAGCCAATCACAAGCCTCGAATTCGCTGGGATTACTGACATGTCAGTCCTGACATGTCAGAATTCTTCTAGAAGTGCGTGCAAAGTACACAACTACCCTTAATTGTGGTTAATTTTGGACGGGGTAATTTTAGGGTTCATGTGCCTGGGTAAATTTGGGGGAAAAGGGTACGGGGTAAAAGGCGGGAATGATTTTATATTATTTATTTTGTTTGACCGGTTTGAGTGGGTTTTGCCTTCGGGTATTGTGGGGATAAAAGGGTCGGGTTTAATTAGTGGGTTGTGGGCTATTGGAAGGATTGGGTTTGGGTTGGTATTTGTTTATTTAGTTTTCCTTTTGATTGATCCGGTTTTGGTTTTAAGGTTATGGATTTTTAGAAATAATTTTGATAAGGACCAAAAGTGTATAATCTGAAATTCCAGGGACCTTTTCTGCCAAACTTTAATAATGTGATCCAAGGGCTTGTCTTCAATATATTTTTCTCTGACGAATTTTCCCCGACTTCGGCTCTTTAAATATCTTTTCCAAATCTCGTGCTCGTGTTTTCCGGGTTTTCTTGATTTTTGTCCATATTTCATGATATCCGTACCTGCATATAAACAAACACAAAAACACAAATATCTTTGGCAATTTGGTTAGTTTTTGGTTATTTTGGTCAAGAAAATGTATGTGTTTAAGCACATACCAACCGTGACTTTCTGATGCATTACGAGGGTGGGAGCCTTGCAATCCTTGGCTTTGTGTCTGACTTTTTGGCAGTTTCCACATTGAGTGGGGCAAGGTCCACTGTGGTGAAACCGACACTTGTTGCACTTGGGTAAAGTCCCTGCATATCCTTTCTTTTCACTTGGTCCAGTAACGTAGGCCCTAACCACTTCATGTGGTGTGTGTGGCGGCCGATCTTGATCGTTTCCTTCATTGTCATCCCTTTTCCTCTTGTTGTCGTTGTTTCTATTGTTGTTGTTGTTATGGTCATTGTTGTTGACAATAGTTCCATTCTTTATCACCTGAGCCATAAGCTTTTGGGACATCCTGATTGCCTCGTCCAGTGTTTGTGGGTCAAAAGAAATCACATCTCAACGGATGCTGTGAGGTAGTCCACCAATGAAATTTTCTAACAGCTTCTCATTATCTGGAACCATAGTCGGACATAATTTGGCCAACTCCTGAAACCTCCTAATATATGCCTCGATATCATTTTCTGCTGTCACTAGCTCATAAAACTCTGTTTCCAACTTCTTTACTTCTGTGCGTAGACAGAACTTCTTAGTTAGGAACTTCTTGAATTCATCCCACGTAAGCTTGTGAGCATTTTCCATTCCCATGGGCTTTGCATACGAATTCCACCATGACATAGCTTCCTCAACGAGTGTACTGGTAGCAAACTTTACCTTGTCCTCCTCTGGACATTTGCATAAAAGAAATACATATTCTGTCTTTTCAAACCAACGAATCATAGCAGTGGCTCCTTCAGTGCCTTTGAATTTTTCGGGATCACCACTTTTAAAGTCCTTGTACGTACATTTACGCCCATTAGTACCATTTGCCGCTTGTCCTGCAGCTTCTGCTGTTTCTGCCCGAGAAGCGGCTTCAGCAGCGGCTTCGGCAGCCCGTGCAGCCACGGCAGCTCTCTCGGTTACTAGTGTTGCCTCTATACTGTCGGCAACAAGCTTCCTGATCTCTGCTGGAGTCATAGCAGTAGTAGCTCTCTTGGGTGGCATGATTCTTCAAAACAAGAAAAGAAGAGTGATACGTAATTAAGATGTTTCTGAAAAGTAGGTGTTCTAAGTGGCTTGCCATAAAATGAAAGCTTAAGGTTGAGTTATGATTAGCTGACATGCTTCTAGGCGGCGGTTCATGAGGTGATGTGGAGGTGAATATTCTTGCAACGATTGAATACACACACATGAATGAAACCTTTAGAAATTGGTTAGAGAATCAATCTAGACATAATTCTATTATAACTATTCTCAGTATTGCAAAATTCATCTCTGAGTCGGACATAGGTGGTCAGCCTATGTCCCACTGTCCCGGGTCGAATATAGATGACCAGTCTATATTCCACCGAGGTTCAATGAATTTTGAAATACTCAGCTCAGTTATACTAATACTATGTCCTTCACATTTGAAAAGACATTCTAAAAGACTAAGGCAAGTGACCAAACTCGAGGTCGAATGATGAAACTACGCAAGGAAAAAGGCGTAACGCTGAGACGTATACGATATGTGAGCATGCTTATATGACAGACAAATATAGAAATCAACGTGAATAAGTGGGTATAAATGATTTGATAATAAGACACAAATCTCATTAAATATATCAGCAACAAACCACAAATGAGGCATCAGCTTGGCAGGTAGGCACGTGGCGGTCATAGGGTTAAGTTTTCGTGAAAGTAGCTATAGTCTAGGTTTTAAAATCACCCAGTTCTCTATAGCCAAGGCTCTGAAACCAATCTGTCACACCCCCAGAATCAGGTCCAGCGGAAGCATACATGTCGCTGGGGTGCAACTCAATTGGTATCACAACACAAGTGCAGAGAACGGTTTTCACCTCAATCATTTAGAATAAAATTGTTTAACAAAAGTGTTGAATTTACATTGTTAAAAGTAGTGCGGAAATAGGCCCTTAAAACAATTAAAACGGTCCCCAAATGAATATCAGAGTCTTCTATGACCATGCCATGCCCTGCCAAAAGCCTCCAGTAGCGTGCTATTGCTTAATACCTGAAAATACATGCTAAAAGTGTCAACACGAGGTTGGTGAGTTCATAGAGTTTATTGTATAATGTAAAGCATTTGAAAATGATTTCCCAGCAAAGGCATTGTAAATCCACTCAGTCCCAAGTCCCGCCCATACAAGACTTGCAACCTGTGTGTTTACAACCCACTGCCAAATAAGATTTGGTTTGAGTGAACAAAAGTAATATGTGGACCATGATTTAAAATACATTTAGTTAGATCAGTACATTCGGTTACGTGACCAATTCATTTGGTTATGTGACCCGTTCATTCTGTCATGTGACCCATTCATTTTGTCATGTTACCCGTACATCCGGTTATGTGACCCATTCATTCTGTCATGTATGTACATAGTGGTGGAGCCAGTTCATTCGGTTAAGTATGCATATTCATTTAAAGTGCTTAGGTCCATGAGTAAAAAGAATTAAGTATGATACAAGTGATTATACAATACATTCGAATGAATAACAAATTCATAGGTAGAGTAAGTAAGGGTTTGGCTAAACAAGTGGCATAATCAAGTAAATCAAGTATACATTTAGATGAAAATGAGCATATATTCTCCCCCAAAACGTAATCTAAACCGTATAAAGGTAGGGGCTATGGAACTCACCTGGTGCGATAGCAACAATGATAATAATGAATAATGCTGAAATGAGGCTCGGTCTCTAACCGCGACCTAATATGAGGATATGATCTAATGTAATAAAATGAAATGATGCTACACATGCAAATACGTATGTCAACGATACCACTCGTTACTTTGAAAATAACGTTTATTGTCGAAAAATACATTTTTGACGTCTCGTTAAGTCATAAACTACTTTTCGTATAAATATGTTGAAACGGTACTCCACGATCTTCATTTGTTATTTTAACGTCAAATATAATGTTTTCGTCACAAAATAACACTTTTTATAACTTGTAAAAATATGCCCAAATGACCTCGTAAAACTAGTCGTGAAATATTGTACGTTAAGTGTTAGCGATCAAACTCGACGTTTTTGAAAACCTTGCAACATAATCTAAATGTCGTTATGTTTAACTTTTGACCAAATACGTCTCGATCAATTAGATAATCGGCTATCACCGTTATGACTTGCAAAATACTAGATTCACACTTAGAAAATATATTTCTATTAGTGCTGTCAAAATAGACATGGTTCGTCGGGTTTTCAAACATGTATATCTTGGTCGTTATAAGCCCGCTTGCTACGTTCTTTATATCCACGGGTTCGTAAGAACATGAACTAACATATTCTTAGTAGGTCGGCTCTTCTAGATCACGTCTAACACCTCGTTTTGTCCTTTGAATCTCGGCGATCAGCAACTAAATTTTCAGAAAATTAGTTTTCGTCGTCTAACTTAGAAAAATCATATCTCCTTCGTTATAAGTCGGTTTTTAGTGATTCAAGCGGCCACGGTTTCGTTTTTGAAAGTATTTTCTAAATATTAAAGCCAAAATAGTCCAAGAGTTACTGATATTTCCAGATTTTACATTTTTGGACAGTAGGTTATTTAGATTGTTAAAAACTCATTTTCTTGGTTCTAAACTTGATCATACCACTTCAAATCAACTCTACAAGTTCGCAAATCCTACCATACACCTTCTTAGGGTGTCATGGGGTCCTAAAAATCACCAACCTTGGTGGATTTCATAAGATTACTAGTGAAACTTATAGATCTAGTGTTAAAGATAGTTTATGTGCAAAGTGGTATCTAAAACATAAATAAGTTGCATGATTAACTAGTATAACTTGAAAATACATAATCATATGAATTAAATGAAAGTATGAAATGATCAAAGAGATGTTCTTGAAGCTTACTTGAAATATTGGAGAGTTTTGATGAGAAAATGTATAAGAACCTAGGGTTTTTACCACAAAACCCTAACTAGGAATGAAATTAGAGCTTGTTTAATACTTGATCTTCAAAAAATGGTGGATTGTTCTTGGTGTTCTTCCTTTGGCCGAATGGTAAAGAGAGGAAAAAGAGAGAGTTTGATGTGTTTTAGCTAGTGAATTGTGTAAGTGTAATGTTATGGAAAATAAATCAAGTTTAAGTATACATGGATCATTAATTGGTTTTGTCTAGCAAATAAAAGAATTTTGGCTTATTAGGGAAAAGGGGGGCGGCAAAGTGGAAGAAAAAGGAAGAAATATGTGGCTCATTAATGATCTTGTCCCCCTCAATTAGCATGTGTTAGCTGTTTTAAGTATACATTAGATGTTATTGGGTACCGAGTTAACTAAAAATAAACCGCGACGAGATGAAATAAAATATGACGAAGTTGTAAAAATTGTAAAATCATATTTCTTGCAAGAATCGGGTGTTAGAATGATTATCGGATTGAAATATCGCAAACCGACGGAGTTATAAGCTCCTAACGGAAAATATAACAATTGGTTTAAAAACACCGAGTAAAGTAATAATATAATCTTTATATCATTATAATTAGCGTGAAAATATGTTAGGATCATAGTCGGGAGTGTCGGGTATAATGTTAGTAGAAATGACTGAGTGGTAACGTTAATTAAACAATTAAGCATACGTTAATGAAAATCACACAAACCCGTGCATGACTTAATATGATAATGATGTTACGGATGATATGTAGACTACTCTAGTCTATATGATGTATCCTTACTGATGATGCATGAATACGCAGCTAAACCTTACCGGTTACGCGCATTTGAATACCTGTAAACCTAGTTTACGTAATGATGAATGATAATCGTGAATAATGATTTCGCTCTAGGAATGAATAGTGTCACGTGAATAGTAAATTTTTTGAAAACTTCTCAATGTCTCAAACTGACTTCAAAAATGATGAATAGTAAAATGATGAATAGTAACCTGTGAATAGTAATTTCCCCGAGATGAATAGTGAAATTTTGAAGCTTGAAAAGGACTTGAAATTACGAGTTGTGACAGCTTTTCGTGCATTGTTGATGCAAACTAAAAACGTTTTCTCATGCATACATGATCTCACGAATATTGATCGAATTACATACTCAATATGTACTTTTCGACATATTTGCTTGAGCAAAAGTAAATTAGGAGTGTTTGGGTAATCTCATTATTTCTAATTCTAGAGTCGAGATTACCGCACCTCCACATAGTTTGCATATAGGCACACACTAGGCACGTGTCTCTAATGCAACTACTCTAAATTCTAATTTTTCCTAAAATTTTCTTATAGGAAACATAATGTCTCATGAGTATGATTTTGATCATCTTCTAACCGATACCTATACACCCGAAATATCTCATGAACCCACAACACCCGGTAACCACATTCGTGCCTATGTCAATCTTGAAACCCGTCAGTTTCATGAAGTTCGAGTCGTTGATCCATCCTTAGTTTATCATAGGGATATCAACACATCCTGTAGAGCTATAGGATTCGATTGCTTACTCCACATTAACGAGCACATTTGTCCTCGTTTTGTGTTGGAATTCTTTCGAAAAATTGAACTCATACGTAACGAGGATCAATCTTTGTCACTTTGGTTTTGGATCCGAAGTTTCAAATTCGTCTTAACTCTTGAGCAATTTGCTCAAATCCTTCGTATTCTCAGTCATGGGCAATGTGCCTATACTGAAGATTGGTATCTTGAGTCCCTCTTCAACTATCGTGAAGAGGATAGTCCGTATTGTTCCTACATACCCTCTCCAACCGAACTCACCCAACTCATTCGTACTCATAAGTCCTCCTCTTACCCAAATCCAACGAAAATTCGTTTGAATGAGGTTCGTCATGAACTACTTTCTTGGGCAGTCATCCTGCGAGAAAATGTTCTAAGTCTAGCAGGAAATCGTGAGCAACTTCCGACGTGTTGTGCTCATATGATTTACTGTCTCCTCACCCAACAACCTTACAATCTCGCCTACTTCTTCGCTAAGCGAATTGTACATCTCAAGGGTAACAAAAATAAATTGATACCCTATGGGATGTTCCTGACCCGTCTCTATCATCACTTCATGAACTCTCACCCTTGCCTTCGTAGTCCTCAATATTCACTCTTCAAACCCGTCATGAAACCCCTAAACGAGTCATATGTCTCATCCATTCTCATTTCCGAATCCTCCACCCACTATGCACCCTTTGGTGATCCAAATCATGAGAATGAGATGCATGCTCAAGACGAGAGTGTGATGAAAACGGGAGAAAGCTCAAGTCATAAGTAGTTAGGAAGAGATTAGTATTACTATTAGGATTTATCTATAATAGATTAATACTATTGCATGCTTAAAGCTTAATCTATCACCTTGCATGGATATCTTATGTGATATTTGGATGATAGCTTATTTTGTCCATTTTGCTTGCATGCTTATGATTATCTTGGCAAATCACATGATGATCTTTATATGCTAGAAGTAGCTTGATATGGGACACATTAGGAAAATAAATCTCTAGTGATTTGAGGCACTATCATTTCCAGGAACTAGTTCCCCTACAAAACATCCCCCTAGCTGCCCAGAACTAGCCTTCACAGGAAAATTCGTGACTACAGTGTCACGGTACCGTTAAATAGGCCACGATACCATTAAATTTAATGGTACCGTGTGATATTTAGAGGAACCGTGTACCTGTTTGATGAATTTTCAATGTTCCTCCTAAATCCCTGCAACCCTAACCTCAAACCTGCAAATTTTGCAACCTCACATACATCCTAAGATTCCCTTCCTACACCATATGACACTGTCATCCACTTTAATTCAAATTTCACCCATCTTGCCTATATAAAGCCTCATCCTTGCAAGATTATCTTGCACATCATCTTCAACCTCACATCACACACACACACACCATGTCCTCCACACAAGGATCCACCTCTCACATCTCAAAGAAACCTAGAATAACCATAAGACCACCAACAAGACCCCTCTTTGTGGATCTTACAAAAGATGATGAAGCAATGACACCACCTTCCCAAGCTACTCCCAACTCACCATCACCACCTAATGCACCTTCCAAAACATCTTCTACCTACACAACATCTTCATCATCTTCTTCTCTCAACACCATACCATCCTCAATGGATTACACACTCTCACCCATAACTCCATTGGACTATGCCATGCCAACTCCATCACCAACAAACTCACCACCACCACCTTCTCCCATCATGGCTCAACCCATCCAACCTCATCCCTTTGATATACATAGTGCTAATTGCTTATGTTGCCTCCACAACCGTAACCTCATCTTCTCTTTGAGAGATGAAATTTACTTCATGTTCCCCTATGTGGAACATCTTTTAACACCACCACAACCCCCCATGATGTCACCATCTCCACCACCTCATAGCCCACAAAACTAAACATGATCTTGTTTAGTTTTTCACCAATAAACCTTTAGGACACTTCTTGGAAATGAAGCTTGCCTCTAGTCATTAGGGATTTATGCTTCTTGTTGTCCATTTTCTTTATGCTTATTATGTAGCCATACTTATGTATGACCCTTGCTTTTCTTTATGAATGGATATTCTCTTTTATGAGGTTGTTTTATATTTGGGGGCTTGGCTATTTAGTCATTTTTGTGGTTGGATATTTGTCATGTGTGCTACATGTTAGACTTTGTATACTTGTTATCTAACCTTGTTTTGTAGCACGAATCATTGCTCGATTCCTTGGTGCCCTCCAAACGAGGGGGAGTATACATCAAGGGGGAGCCTTAGCAACCTTTTTGCTTCGATAAAAAGGGGGAGAAATGGGAGTAAACTCATTAAAAACTTGTTAAAATTAATTTTAACCTAAGATGAGTTTATGTTTTGTCATCATCAAAAAAGGGGAGATTGTTGATGCAAATAATGTTCTAAAAACGTTATTTCTATCTTTCGATAACTTCACGTTTTGAGGATGACAAAATGTGAAATCACGTTACGTTAAAATTAACGTAAACAAATTTTTAATCGGAAGATCCCGTTTCTACACAAATCACTCTAGAACAAAGTTTCAACTTAACTAATGATCAAAGAAGTGAATTTGAGTTTTAGACATCACATTTTTATGTGACAAAACATACTTTACAAATTATTTTTGAATAATTAAGAAATGTTTTAATGGAAAAATAAGTTTAAAATACATAACAGTTATTCCCCCCCCCCCCCCCCCCCAAATCAGCTCCAAACTTCCCCAAATAAGTTTTCACCAGAAAAGACAAAAAGAGGAGCGTTTTTGTCTGACACGGCTCCACGATTCCACTAAATTTAGTGGAGCCGTCCCCCTATAACGGTCAGATTTTTTCTGCCTATAAATACCAACCCATTTCACAGATTTTGGCAACTCTTTAGCACACAGAAACTACTGAGTTCATTACCCTCTTCACATTTTCTTTCCTTGATCCTTTAGTTAGTTTTTCTTTTGTTCAAGAGTGATCCAATCATCCAACTTAGAGATCCTCTTTATTCCTCTTCAATAGCAAGAGAAGAACACAAAGTATTCAAGTAGATACAAAGTGTTATCATTCCTCTTCAATAGCAAGAGAAGAACACAAAGTATCCAAGTAGATACAAAGTGTTGTCATTCCTCTTCAATAGCAAGAGAAGAACTCAAGGTATCCAAGAAGATACAAGAGTTGTAGTAGTTGTTAGGTTACTTGTAACATTTGTTACTTACTTGTTGTATCATAGGATACATCAAGATTAATTTTCTTTTGTGAGAGAGTGAGTCAAGATCATTGTGATCTTAAGAGATAGTGAAGATCTCTTGAAGCCATTGGGCTAGTGTGATTGATCAAAGGATCATAGGTAGATAGAATAGGTTGATTGAAGTGAGGGTTGATCATTGTGATCGTGTCGAGATCTTGGTGATCTCTTGAAGCCATTAGGCTTGTGTGATTGATCAAGTGTGATCAAGGGTAGATAAAGTAGATCGAGTCTTGTGAGTTGAGTGTGTGAAGATCAAGTGGATCGTGGTAGATTGGTGCTAGCTAAGATTAGCACTCGACATCTAGCTTAGTGTCGGAAAACAAGTTAAGCGACGTGTACGGTTTTCTCCGCCTAAAAGGAGGTTGTTGACATAGTGCTTGAAACTCTCGAGTGTGGTACTCGGGGAGTGGAGTAGGGTGAAGAAGAGCTTCGTAGCCGAGCCACTATAAATCCTTTTGTCCCGGTTTGATCTTTCCATCTCTACTCTTTACTTTCATTACTTATTATTAGTTAGTTTAGTGTGTAGTTCATATTGGTGTTGTTTGATTGAACATAAGAATCGAATCAAAGGTTTCCAATAGCAACATTTTTTTAAGAAAAGTTAAAAGAACTAAGAGAACTTAAAAACCGGTAAAACTATTCAACCCCCTTCTAGTTTTCCACAAATCATACCATCGCGACGAGAATTAAATTATCTTTCTTTAGATATGCATTATTATATACTTTCGACGTATTTTTTTTTTCAAAATTTTCGCCCAGAAAAATCACACGTGATTTGTAAAAATCACATGTGATTTGTAAAAATACATGTGATTTGTAAAAATACATTTTTACGAATCACATGTGATTTGATTTTTACGAATCACATGTGATTTTTACAAATCACATGTGATTTTTACAAATCATATGTGATTTTTCTGGGCGAAAAGTTTTAAAAAAAGTTCGTCGAATGTATAGAGAAATGCATATCTATAGATAGATAATTTAATTCTCGTCGCGATAATGTATTTTTTGTAGCTTGTAAATTTATTGTTTGCAAGATATATTGTTTTAAAAAAGAGGTGAAAAATGGTTTTTTTATTAATTTAAATGAAAAATGAATAGCTAAGATTAATTCTTTTAATATATGACAAATATGATATATATATTGATCTCAACTCATGTAGATACACAAAGTGCGGTTAATAAAAATCTAGAAGGCAATAGCAATGCGCGGTTAATAAAATACATGCCCAGTGAAGCGGGCACAAGCTTACCTCGTTATAAACAAAAATGTTGACACAAATTTTCATCATCTCAGGAAAAAACATTTAGTTTTTTGTTCAATGATTCTTCATGATTTTAAAGTTTGTCTATATGAGACAAATCTTAACCCTGTATAGCAAATGCATACTTTGTTTCAAAATAGAAACCTAATGGGCTAAGCTACTAAGCTACTAACATAATTGTGCTATATCACAAAACTCTTATATCCACATGTTTAGAACATACATAGGCAAATTACTCATATTTGTAACAATATATATTACACAACCCTGGTGCCAACAACCACCGTTCTAGTAATCGTATCAAGCTGATGATTAGTTGTACACTCGTACCACATAGTTTTTATAGTCAAATGAAGTTATGAACTATACCCGCATGATCATTATGGAGTACTTGCTTCTGGATAATGGAACCATCATGTAGCACTACTTTCTCAACATATAAAAGGGTACTGTTATTGGTACCCTTCCGGCCCGCTAAAAAAGTATAAAAAAGTACAAAACATTCATTTTTGTTCTTCTGTGTATAGTGTAACACAGTTTTGATCAGTTTTGTTATGTATTTTTTGCCAATTTAATTCTTTTGACATGTTAAACTTTATATTGTATGTTCCGAATTTTCATTTTTGTAGTTTTATAATAAAAAGAAAATTATAAAAATTAAAAAAAAATAAAAATAAAAAAACAAGAGAGGGGGAGGGGGGGCAGGATACAAATTTTATTTTAAAGGGT